>VDFB02167307.1:62845-317815 GCA_007258455.2 Sequoia sempervirens
CATCTATGAGTCCAATGATTGACTTTCACCTGGAACTTATCAATGATATTCTACCAAGAACCCTTGGGCAGACGACCAACAGAAATTGGAATGCCTAAATACATAAAAGGGAGAACCCCTATCTGAAACCTCAAAATGTTAGCAATTCTTCTCTAAATGGGGGCAGGCGTATTGAAGAAGAAGATGGAAGACTTATCTTCATTAATCATTTTCCCCGATGCCACCAAGTAAACATCCAACAACTGTCTCCAAAAAGTAGCTTCCCTGACAGTAGCCATCCCCATCAAGGTAGTGTCATCCACAAACTGTAAATGAGACTGTGGAGGCAAGTCTCCACCCCAATGCCAACCCTGAATACTGCCTAACCCAACATTTCTTCTCAGCAAATGCCCAAGACCTTCAGCAAAAAGAAGAAATAGGTACGGGGATAGAGGGTCCCCTTGGCGAAGACCCCGAGAAGCTCCAAAAAGTTCAGAGTGATCTCCATTTATCAGTACTGAGAAGGATACTGACGTAACACAGCTCATAACCCATTGGATCCATTCAGCACAAAACCTAAAAGCACGAAGGATCTTCCAAAGGAAGGACCATCTAACCCTATCATAGGCCTTAGCTATATCCAATTTAATAAACATAGTCTTCTCATTGGAGCAGGCCATGGAGTGGATGGTCTCAGTAGCAATAACAACCCCATCCAAAATTTGTCAACCAGCAACAAACCCACTTTGTTCCTCTGAGATCAACACTTTAAGCCACTTCTTCAATCTCTCAGCCATTAGCTTCGCAATAATCTTATAAGCCACATTGCAAAGGGAGATAGGCCTAAACTGAGTTAACCTATCCGCACCTTCACACTTGGGAATGAGGGCAATGAAAGTGGAATTAAGAGCACACAACATCTGCTTGTTCCTCTGGGATTCCTGAACAACTGCTAGAAGGTCCAACTTTATGATTTCCCAGAACTCTTGGAAGAATTCTATTGGGAAACCGTCTGGGCCAGGAGCTTTACCCCTCTTAATCTGAAACACAATCTCCTCCAGCTCCTCTAGAGAAATCTCCCTCATCAGATCCTCATTCGCCTCCCTGGAGACCAATTGAGGGACACACGAAAGAACCTATTCCTCCTCAACCAAACCTCCTTGAGAGTCCTCTTTGAAAAGAGCAGCAAAATACTGTGAAGCTTCAGTCATGATTTCCTGAAACGAGACAATACGATCTCCTCTGTCATTAACTAACACAGAGATAGAGTTACCATGCCTCCTAGCCTTCACAGAATTAAAGAAAAAAGCAGTATTTTTGTCCCCTTCCTGCAACCAGTCAATTCGAGCCTTTTGCTTCCAATATATCTCCTCACGTAACTCACATTCCTCGACCACCTTCAAAGTTCTAGCCTCTTCTTTCAAAAGATCCTCCGTAACCCCAATATCCCAAATCAATCTTGTAACATTATTTAACTCTTCTTGGGCAACGACCTTATCATGAAAATATTGCCAAAACACCGATGATTCCACCTTTTAAGATGATACTTGACAAATTGAAGAAGCTTAGCAAAGATATACATTGCAGTACCAAAAGCAGGTCTACCAATCCTCCACCACACACCCACTTGGTCAAAAAGAGTAGAGTCCCGTAACCACATAAGCTGGAATTTGAAGGAAGGAGAACAAGGAGCACAAGCAGAGATGATGCTAAGCTTGATAGGCCAGTGGTTCGAACCCCTCCAATCCAAAATTTCAGAGGAGGTAGACCATAAGTCACCAACCTAATAACAGGAGACCAAGAACCGATCAAGCCTCTCAACAACACAGTCTTCACCAGTTCACCTATTATTCCAAGTGAAACGACCATTAGTGGGCTGAACGTCCATAAGATTTAGATTAGAAATGCTATCCCTGAGAAGCAGAGCAGAAGGCTCCAATCGAATAATTCCACCCCTTTTCTCAGACAACTCCACAATAGCGTTGAAATCCCCAGCCAGAATCCATGGGTGGAAAGGAGTCAGGCTACGAACATATCAAAGATGAGACCAAAGAAGCTGTTTACCCTGATACTCAATAGGTGCATACACATTGGAGAGGAGAATACATTCTCCAGTCACCGAGCAAGAGGCCACCAACGAAATAGATGATCTTGAAGACAACCACCAGAGAGGGCTAATCCTCTGTGGATTCCATAAGCAAGCCACCCCCCCGGACGTACCGTGAGCTCCAACACATTGACACTCACCATATTTCCACAACTTAGGTACCATATTCACCATACTCTCCACGGAAAGCTTAGTTTCCTGAAGAAAAAGAACATCCGGAGATTGATTCCTAACCAAATCATGAACAACTTTTTGTCGGGGGCCACTGTTCAAGCCCCGCACATTCCAAGATATAACAATCATTTCTGGGTACACAAGAAGTGAGAATCCAGGGGCTTAGCTACCCCTGACTCCACTAGAGTCTCCCCAGTTGACTTAATCTTTTCTAAATCCTTTTTCCTACCCAGCTTGGGGTTCTTCTCACCAACCGCTTTCTTTAGGTCCTTTTGCAGAATACCCAAGCGAGAAAAGGAACTGGAGCTCTTTCCAACTTCCACACCAGTCTTTATAGGCAAAGGAGAACCCTCTCCCCCATTCGTCAAAGTCCCATGCACAGGATCCGGCCCAGCCGAAACAATCAATTGCTGATCCGAGTCCATCTGCCCAACACCCGAGTCCTGCACAACCTGAATAACCTCCAAAGGAGGCCCATTCTTTCCTAGACCCAAAGCTCCTTGATCCAAGTCCATCAAACCTGGATTCACTTCTTGTTGGTTGAGATCATCCAACACCTCAAACCTGTTAAAAGAAACATCATCTTGCCGCTCCCCTAGAGTCCTCTTCAGCCCCCGATTTCTGTTGAAAGCTTTGACAGGAATAAATCCATCCTCTGCCATATCATCACCTGGAATAGACCCCTTCCCCTTATCTGCCCCAGGTGGGTTGCGAGGAGTTTGACCAGAATGGGTCCCTACTGGCTTAGCCTTAGGGCACCTGCGCTGCAAGTGTCCATACTCATGACAAAATCAACACTGAAAAGGTAGAGTCTCATAGTCTATCTGTTGCACCCATGTATATGATCCTGCACTCACCTCCACAGAATCTGGCAATGGCATGCTTAAATCAATTTCTACACAAACACGGGCAAAAGTCATTACCTTTTTAAACTACGTCTGTTGTGAAGACCCAACTGGTTTACCAAGCAATGAAGCCACCAAATGTAGGACATCCTCTCGCCAACATTCGACAGGAAACCATGGCAGACGAACCCACACCGGAACCCTATTCGGGAGTTCCTCAGTCGGATTGAAACCTGCATGCCACGGCTTCATAAACAAACCCACTTGGTTATAGAAATAGGGACCCCCCTCAAAGATCCTATTCCGATCGGCCATGCAATCAAATGAAACCATAAAGTAATTATTAGCTAGGAGTCTAATCTCCATTTCTCCTTCCGGCTGCCAAGTCCTCTGAGCCCAAGATTCCAAAAATTGCAACGAGATCCTTAAACCCATAAACTTACAATAAAAGGAGTGTTTCGAATAATATTCAATATCATCCGCCAGCAACTCCATCGGGATAACCAATTTTGGTCTCTCCTTACATCTTTCCAAACATCCATTAATTTTTGTAACTCTAGGTCCTCCAGACAGTCCAGAACTATTCATCTCCTGATCTGATGCAAATAGATTATTATCAAAAACCTTTGTCCCCTGCGTCAATGGTTTAGATCCAAAGGCAAGCCAGAAATCCATCCCAGGTCTAACCCCAGATGAATCCCCACGTGACATGAATCCAAGACAAGAGCTCAAGTGGGCATGCAAGCCCCCGAGACGAGAAAGCACAGACATCAACTTGCGCAAGGTAAAGCAAATTCCCTTGGGCACCAAACCACAACCCACCACAATTCAAGATATACGGATAAAAGGTAGCTCCACCCCAAACCGAGGCACCACTCAGCACGAAAAACAAATGTCGCCACACCAAACCCTACTCTCCTCACCCAAAAAACTAAGCCCCACACAGATCTTGCCAGTAGACAACACTTTCTTGAGAAACGACACACCAAAACTCGCCACCACACCACCCGTAGTAGAGAGAACGCCCGACCACACCCAATCGGCAAGCAAAAACTCCTCCACCACGCAGCAAAGGAACCTGACCCCGGCAGTTGAAAGGTAAACCAGTCCCAACTTCTACCCCAAACGCAGACATGTAGAACTCCCTCCAAATGCTATATACGTACCAACAGAGTTTGAGCTGAAGTAGGGCAATGTATCAGCTTGGCCATTTCTACGTGATCCTCAGCCTCATTTTCATAACTCCTCGATAATGAGTTTTTCAAGTCAAGAGAATTTAAATGTTTTTTATATAATTACAAAGGAAAAGGTTGAGGGAATCCATCCCAAATATTACCCCTAAAAATGAACAATTGATGAAAAGGTTGAAAGATGATATAGACAGTGAAGTGCAGAATATGACCCCTGAAAGGGGTAGACAGTTGTTACTTGAAGCTGGTGTAATAGTATTTCCTGGTTGGGACCTCAGTGCCTCTTTAATTTTTGGTATTTTTTTTGCATAACAAGGAAGGAGAATACAAGTTAAACATAGAGGGTGTGAAGGAAATTTACATAGGGTCAAGATTCAATCCTGATGAAAATTCAATGTTGATATGGGCATTATACCCACCTCACAAAAGGCCAAAGATCATCGATATCGAAAAATCCTTTGGACACATGATGACCCTTAAAGTTGGGGAAATTGACCCTATGGCTTTAGTAGACATGGGCATAAGAATTGCCAAGTTCAACAAGGCACAAACAATACAAATTGATGGAAGGGGATGGTTGACTTTAAGTGTATGTTGAAATAGAGACGGAAAATCACAGAGTGTCGCAATTTCGACGAATGTCGGGCATAATTTTTTTTAAAATTGAAAATTTCACATTAAATATATATAGGGTACCATGATACATCTAATTATACATCTTTGTCAAATTTTCATCATATTTTGTTAAATGAGTTAGTGGCAATACCTGGTCCAAAGACCTAAATCAGGGTATGCATTTCCATGACAACACTCTCCTCCCTATCCTTTCTCACATGTTCATCAAACAGTCCTCTGCCCATCCATTCCTTGGCCTTCTAGTTGAGGAAGACCATACCTTTAGTCGAGGCCTCCAAATTTTCCTTGCTAATATTAATAATCATGTCCATATCCTTACGAAGCTGCCTATTTTTCTTTTCTAGCAACAACAGCCTCGACCTATAATATTTCTTTAGATTAGCTAGCTCATCCACCACACAACCAACACTAGAATTTAATGACCTAGCCAACTCACAGATGGAGTCCTTCTCCTTAAGACTACATAGAGTGGAAATGTTGCAACAAGCAATAGTGTCATGCTTATTGTGGAGGTCCTGCACCTTTTGGAACAACCACATCAGTAAATTAAAAGAGATATCAACCCCTTCTTTTACTAAACCGGATGCCTGCAAAAAATCCATAGCCCCCCAAAACACTCCCCTGCCTTGT
Organism: Sequoia sempervirens; assembly: GCA_007258455.2. Lineage (NCBI taxonomy): Eukaryota > Viridiplantae > Streptophyta > Pinopsida > Cupressales > Cupressaceae > Sequoia > Sequoia sempervirens. Next base: position 68,407 of record VDFB02167307.1, read on the forward strand.
TGTGAACCAACAGGAAGATCCTTATCTTGAGACACATCAGGGAAAAGCTTGGCCTTGCCCCTATCCTTGGATGCCAACACCTGAGTAGAATCATCCACATTGACCACATAATTCCCCTTACCAGTAGGAGGGGACCCATTAATGCCATCATTCCCCATCCCAACACCCTGGATATCCTCCGCCACCTCCTAAAATTTATCCCCCACATCCTTAGAACGACCCTTGGCCTTCTTAGTATTTTTAATAGTTATTTAAATTTACTTTATAAATTTATGTTTTTTTAATGTTAAGTCACAAAGTTTTTATGGAAATATTTATTATTTTTATTTAAAATTTTATATTTTAGTAAGTATATATAATTACTTCATTGATTAATAAATAGCCTTTCCCAACAAACTACCTAGGTGTAAGGTCAAAATTTTCATACTTCATAATTTTCTTATATTTTTGTGCTCATTTTGATGCATTCACACAATTATGTTTATTAGTAATTCAAAATATGTTTTTGCTAAAATACTTGTCATTGATGTAATACATACATGAAAAGTCTTGTACTCCTATCTTCTACCTACCTCTAAAAGATAGGAACTTGATTCCTCAAGAACACTAATGTTGTTGGGTACTGATATCTAGGTTCAAATTTAAATTTTAGGTCTTGACAAGCATTAAAACCCTAATAATTATATTTTTTTCTAACACATGTTTTCTCAAGATCTTTCTATAGAGTTAGTATCACTCTGACTTTGAAGGCTCCATTAGTTTCTTTGACTAATTGTTAATTTCTTCTTCCATCTTTCAATGCTAGAGGTTATGTGTGCATCCTATAATCAAATGTGCTCCATTTATTTTTTAGCAAAATGTGTTTGAAACCTTCCCTTTGGCCTTTCATACACCTCCATAATTGAGCCTTTACTTTGTTTCCCTATCTTTGTCCTCTTGTATACCCATTGTCGTATCCTCTCCATTTCTCATCTACATTAACCACCAATTGATTTCCTATAACTCTCATTTAAAAAATAATCCTCTCCAATCCTCTTCATTTAGATGTGAACCTTTAGCTTAATCCTTTGTATCCCTTATTTCATATCAAAGTAATCTATCCATTTCCCACTCTCTCTTCCATATCACTTGCATACACCACTCTACCCACTAAAATGTTTGTACACACTAAAAAAACCATACTTAGGGATTCACACAACTAATCTTTCATATGCTATCATAGAGGCTAAAATAACCCAAAAAGGAGACTAATTGAGGCAATATTTCCTAAAAATAGCCAAATTTTTCTCCCATTAAATTTTCACCTTCATTTTTTTGTTGTAATCTAGGCAAATGGCTCCAATGAAATTCTACCCTACCTAACAACTAGTCATATAATAACAAATCCTACATTAAATGAAATCTATTAAAAAAAACTATTTTATTAATTTAACGTACATATGCCCTTATAAACTACTATAGGTTGAATAAGATTCCTAGATCTCAGTACCTAGACACAACCCCACATGCCCTACACGTTATTGCTTATAACAATAAATTTTTAACACTATAGTGCTAACCAAGTCCCACATATAAACTTGATTCAAACCTATAGTCCATTTACCAAATCTATTCACATACTTCTATTTGGAGGACTCTCTAATGGTTCCACACTAGAATATCTTCCATAGGCTCTAAATCCTTCCTTGAATTTTTATCTCTCTTTCTCTCTCTTGTTATTTGTTACATTGCATAGGAAAATTCAACAATTTTTTTCATGGAGCTACCACAATGATTGCCAACAGTTGCTAAATAACCACCACTAATTGATAATGAATCATTATTGCTACCCAAAATGATGATGTACAACCTACATAACAAGAATGAATTCCAAGTGAATAAAAAATAGTCAACCATTAATAGAAATTGGAAACTACTAAGTCTAGAAAATTAAAATTAGACAATGTGGCCCAGATACATTGGTTGCCAATTTTTGACGATGATTTTACTTGCAACAACAAGATGAAAAATTATTCATAGATAAACTGCAAAGAGCCTATCCTTCTTGAAAGATATGGAACAAGGACAATCTAAAAGGGGATTTTTCTTTAATAGGAAAAGATTGGCTTCCATTCAATCCCAAGTCTCTGGTAATCAGGTCTTGATTACACTAGGTTCACTCTCAGGTATAATGTGATATTGTTGTTAATCTCAAAGGGAATATGATTGTTTAGAATCATACATATTAGATACTGAGTTTTCAATTGGAACTTAAGAACAAATATCATGAAATCGAAAGATTTGAAATAATATTTCATGAACATCAACAACTTATTTGCTATCACTTAAGTAAATTTAGCATTAAGCATTCAATAATTTCATAGAAAATGAAATATTTTCAACAAATTTCCATCCATTCACTTATTTTTTGAACATTTTCAAAGAATTTAAACATCTATCCTAAAATAAAGCATGAAAATACTAAAAATTAAAATTTTCTCCCAGTTATTTTCCATGCATGCCTCAAAGAATCAACTACAATAGAGAAAATTGCTTTATACTTCACAAGATTGCTTCACAACTACATATAAAATGATGCAAGATTTTAAAGAGAGGAGTTTTAGTTTGGACACCGAGTAGATTTTGTATGCACCCTTAAATGGCGTAGCATACAATCTTGTTCACCTAAACTAACAAAACTAGCTACAAAAGATTCATGAGATAGGTAGGTATCTAATTGGCTCTAATATTAATCAATGTTTATGTGCATACAAATTTTTACGCAGGAATGACTCAAAAAATAGGAAAAAAGAACAAAACTCAAATAAGTTTTAGCTCTTTCGACATCCACAAATTCTAAACTTAAAGAAAAGATCGTTTGGCTTTTTATAGAACACAAGGCACATAAAGGATAAGACAAATACATGAGAGGGAAATCTAAGGGACCAATCACATCAAGGCATGTGGAATGTGGTGACTTATAGGAGAATTTCAATCAAATTCAATGAAAGTCAACTCCAATTACACATTGAAGCTCTTCAGGTTTTAATCTTTAATCATCACTAGGATGATACTTTGAATCATGATAGTGTGTAGGAACTTTCCATACATTCAAAATGAACAAGTGGAATTTTTCCCCTACACCTTTTTTCATTCCAAGTCTGCTACTTTCGAGAATGGGCTCTACCTAAAGATTGACATTTGTCTCCACCTTTTTCCTTTCAAATTTTTTTGGTTCCCGATATTTGATACCCGAAAACACTTGCATTACGAAGTATTCTTTGATTAAAATTTTCTCTTTACTTTTCACTTTTGGTGATCTTTTCAACTTGTTAGCTCATGCCATAAGAGTTATTATTGTTCACTTGGATCCCCAAGTCTTACATTCTTGGTCCCGCATGTTGTGAGAACACAAAACAACTTGCAACCAATAAAACCAAATTTAAACTAAACTTGAAATTAAATCACTAGTTGTAAATTATAATTTGTACATATTTTAAAACAATAACTTTCACCTTTACCTAGATTCTAGCATAAAAAGTAAAACTTCACCAGAAACATCTATGTGTGCCCTAATTAATTCCAGTTTTTGGAATTTAGTGAAAAGAATCAGTTTATTAACATTGAACTACATAATATGGTAATCCTCTAAAGCCAACCAAGGATAGAGTATTGTTGCCAATCAAGCGTCCATAGCCTCAACAAGGTTATCTCTGTAATCCCCCCCAAACATAGCTCTATTGCTAGCTAGGCGTCTATAGACCCGATAGAGTTATTTGGATAGCCTAAAGAGTTGATTTTTTTTTTTAGATATTGTAATAATAACTCATTTTTCTCTTTTGATATTTCAATGATAGCTCATTTTCAACTTGCGGGCAATGAAGCCCGCTATTAGGTTGAGAATTACAATGGTGGAAAAGGTTACCTTTTGATTTTTCATTCAATGCAAATCCCTTCATCAATTCACCATTTCCTAAAAATTCATTTAATAATTCCCTATTGGTGCATATTTCTAGCTAAATTTTACTACTTTATGCCAAATCCTAGCTAACTACAACTCACGATGTGTTAAAAAATATGCATTAATTAAAATTTAGCAATGAACAATTTAATCACCAAATTTAAATCTAAATTTAGAAACATTAGTTACAACCCTTCCGATTAAATTTTATGGAAAATACTAAATATTCGGCTAGCACTCCCAATTTGATGGGGTTGCACCTCATTAATGGATCATAAATGTCATGATTACATTGAAGCATGATCACATTATTCTGCATTAAATTCACACACCTTATTTCACATGTATTATTCCTTTCAACTTACTCAGGTGATGATGTGTGTTTCCTTACCGGCTTCATTTTCATTTCTACTCCACACACAAACACCTCCATAATTAATACGACTCAGAAAAAATAATATGAAATGACTAGCCTTTACTTCGAAATCTTCAACTTGCTTGATTTGCAATCTTCATACTACTCAAATTTGAAGCAATTTATCACCAACTATGTGCAAAGAATTAATTTGATTTAACATTCCACTTTGAAGCTAATTGTTTGGTTGCCACCTTGCTTATGATGACTTAACTCAAGGCAACTATGTATCGCAACTTCCTCATGGCTTTCTATAAATTATGCATTTCTTCTCAAATTCTCCACACTTTTTCTCAGCTTTCTTCTCTTGTTTTGTAATTTTGCTTTGTTTATTTTCTTGCTTCTAAGCCATGGATACTCCAATTTGCTTAAGTTTCTCTTGCTGTTAGAATGTTTTCCTAGGAAGTATCACAATGCAGAGGCTTGAAAAGTTTTTCTTCATTAGGAATTCTTGTTTCACTATACCAAATTTGTGCTAAGTTCCTGGGGAAAAGTATGTTGAATCCAGCCGCTACTTTCGCTTTTGCTTTGACGTGGCTTCTCATTTTGTAGCGTCACTTTTGGATATTGGGCTACTTGTTGAAGATGTTCGCTCGACTAACCAATTTGATAGTAAGGCCTAAATATTTGGAGAATTTGGATACTATTTTTTCTGTTGCTCACTCACCCATTCAAATCCCTTCCATGGATGATATTCCTCAATTCCTGGAACACGGGGAAGTGGTTCCACTCTGGCCTTGCCTCACTGAACTCCATATTTGTGACTTTGAAGTTCACTAGGAACTTTCCTATATAGGGTATTTAGCCTTGATAGATGAGGCATCCCATATTGATTGAATGGCTACTACTACCTATAGGTTTAATCACTCTTTTTAGCTTTTTGTGATCTTTTTGAAGCAAGAATTTTGATACTTAATGTATTTATGTGATATACACACACACATATATAGCTTTTAGTACATCTTCAAGAATTTTTTACTATGTATGGTTTTATCATTTTGCATTTCACAGTTCAATTTTACAAATGTTTGAATTAACTCTCATGAGTAAGATAAGTTAAGCAGAATTTGCTAATGCATAGGCCAAATGAAAAAGAAAAGAAACAAAAGGAAAGAAAATAAAATAAAACACAACAAACCCTACAAAAAATAAACTAACCCTAGCTAACCAAATTTCCAATCTAACAAGAAATTAACCTTAACAACACAACTTATTTTAATTTCTAAGACTATTTCCTTTTTTTTTTTGGTACGAATTGCAGCAAGTTTATCCTTAAATTCATTCAAAAAAATTCAACTCTACTGTAACAATGAATTATCTTAAATTTTCTATGTTTAATAATCATAAATTCAAAGGTGTACTTACCAATGATTTGGCTTAAATGTATGAAAATGACCTCATTAAAAATTGATTGCACACACTTCGCCTGATGTGACCATACTCTACCTTCTTCCAACTCTAGTTCATTTCCATGAACAACAATGTCCATTTCTCGACTTTCTCCTCTCGAAATCTTCATATCTTCGATCTTGCCTTCACTTTGCACTTTGTTAGACCAAGATGTAACATAATTTTTATTGTTATCAGAGAGAGAAAAAGTAAAAGTTTGATACATTGTATCTAGCATAAAATCAGGGAAATTTCCTTTTTTAACTTGTGAATTTTCAACTTGGAGCAAATTACACATCTCCCACTTGATTTTCCCACTTCTTTTCCTCATTTGTGTTTTCCACATATAAGGAGAATGATGACTCATCAATACTGTTTCCTCATTTATGATGCAATGTCTCTGAATCTCGACATTCTCGCCTATTTTCCTGCAATTACTTTATAATAATTATAGTTTTCAAACTATCTTGATGTATTGGTTAATTTTTTAATGTTTCCAATTCCACTAGGGTTAAATGTTTTTCTCACTAACATTTCTTTTCTTCTAGCAGTTAGGACTTCTTCTATTAATGGAATTACTTTACACATGGCTAAGCTTACCCTAGTTAAAAAAAAATTCACACTCAAGAACACCATGATCAGTTGTATCATGAATCCTACACTTAGTGACTCTACCAAAGGTGAATAAACTCAAAGGATGTAGTCTATCATTACATTTTTTCAAAATTTTACCAACTTCCATACTGAAAAACTAGCTTGCACTCAATTTCACTTTACAAACTTCCTTTCAAAACTTAGAACTAATATACAATTCAAATATACACCCTCAAATTCAAAGATAGGCCTTAAAATTCAAAGTTGGCCCTCCTTCTAGCTCCAGTTCATGTTGACGATGATTTTATCCACAAAAACAAGGCAAATAAATTCTTCACATATAAACCACAAAGAGCTTATCCTTCTTGAAAGATATGGAACAAAGACAATCTAAAAGGGGATTCTACTTTAACAGGAAAAGATTGGCTTCAATTCAATCCCAAGTCTTTAATAATCAGGTCTTGATTGCTCTAGGTTCACTCTCAGGTATAATGTGATATTGTTGTTAATTTCAAAGGAAATATGGTTGTTTAGAATCATACATATTAGATACTGAGTTTTCAATTGGAACTTAAGAACAAATATCATGAAATCGAAAGATTTGAAATAATATTTCATGAATATCAACAATTTCTTTGCTATCATTTAAGTAAATTTAGCATTAAGCATTCAATAATTTCATATAAAATGAAATATTTTCAACAAATTTCCATCCATTCACTTATTTTTTAGAACATTTTCAAAGAACTTAAACATCTATTCTAAAATAAAGCATGAAAATACTAAAAATTAAAATTTTCTCCCGATTATTCTCCATGCATGCCTCAAAGAATCAACTAAAACAGAGCAAACTGCTTTATACTTCACAAGATTGTTTCACAGTTACATATAAAATGGCACGAGCTTTTAAAGAGAGGGGTTTTAGTTTGGACACTGAATAGGTTTTGTATGCACCCTTAAACAATGCAACATACTATCTTGTTCATCTGAACTAACAAAACCAGCTACAAAAGATTCATGAGATAGGTAGCTATCTAATTGGCTCTAATATTAATCAATGTCTACGTGCATACAAATTTTTACGTCGGAATGATTCAAAAAATAGGAAAAAAATAACAAAACTCAAAGAATTTTTAGCTCTTTTGACATCCACAAATTCTAAACTTAACTTAAAGAAAAGATCCTTTGGCTTTTTATAGAACACAAGGCACGGAAAGGATAATACAAATACATGAGAGGAAATCTAAGGGACCAATCACATCAAGGCATGTGGAATGTGGTGACTTATAGGAGAATTGCAATCAAATTCAACAAAATTCAACTCCAATTACACATTGAAGCTCTTCAAGTTTTAATCTTTAATCATCACCAGGATGATACTTCAAAATAGGATAGTGTGTAGGAACTTTCCATACATTCAGAATGAATAGGTTTCGCCCCTACACCTTTTTTCATTCCAGATCTATTACTCTCGGGAAGGGGCTCTTCCCAAAGATTGGCATTTGTCTCCACCTTTTTCCCTTCAAATGTTTCTAGTTCCTAATATTCGATACCTGAAAACACTTGCATTATGAAGTATTATTTGATTAAAATTTTCTCTTTATTTTTCACTTCTAGTGATCTTTTCAACTTGCTAGCTCATGCCATAAGAGTTATTATTTTTCACTTGGGTCCCCAATTCTTACAATCTTGGGGCATGTTGTGAGAACACACAACACCAGCAAGATGATGAAGTTTAACAAAGCCTTAAATTGACACTTAGATGTAAAATGAAAACCTCATGAACTGATAAATAAATAACCATAAACCAAGGATTCCATCCAAATGAATACGCATGACCATCATACCAAAATATTAAATAGTTTTACAAGGTATAATAACCACACAAAAGGATATAGAGAGAATCCCAAGCACTACTAATATAGGAAAAAAGCATGCCCAACCTATTATGAAGTCAATTAGTTGCAAAAATGGAAGTCCACCAATTATTCTACCCACCTCTGATTTCTATTCATTCACTACTCATACATGTTATTATTATATCATTGAAGGTATTAATACTCAAATAATACCCCCAACATGATCCCACACACCTTGCTATTAATTTTTTTCCATATAATAACAAAGATAATATATGTTGTTGAAGTCACTTGCTATTGAAGTCATACTTGTCATTGAAGTTGTCATGGGGTGTTGCAAATGAATATAGAAATTGCTACTAAAGTGCTTTGTTGTTGAATTAACATAGGTTGATATTGACAAGGTGTCTTGAAAATAGATGTAAATAGTCACATATATGTATATGCTAATGACGCAACTTATAGAAAGTTGATGAAGTGAGTTGTCTTGCTACACAAGTTGCAAGCAAGCTTGTTGATGAAAGTGACAATGTTTTTGAAGTACCTTGCTACATAAATGAAATCTATTGCTACAAAGTACATGTAATTATTATTTTTTTCTTTTGAAAGGAAGCAATGGTGTGGAAATACTTCTCACACTAACCTTTAAGGTATGTGTAAAAAAATAAAAGTTCTTATAGTTACATAAAAGAATCCACGAAGAAAATGATGCAATGCCAAGATGAATTACATGGGGAAAAACCTCTTGGGATAAAACCCTATAATCCAAAGAAAACCTAATTGTATTATTCAAAAACCAAGTGGTTATAGTATAAAATCGCAATATGGCTTGACTAGAGTGTCCACAATATCTAGATTTTGGAGAAATTTTGGTAGCATAATAGTACATGTAATTCAATCATACAACTCATCAACTACTCTATCCTCAAGGACCAATAAATGGGAAAAATAAAACCACAAACCATAAGTGGTTACTAAAACCATGAGTCAAAATAATGGCCCAAAAACGGTGCCATAATTGGGCCAAAAATCAATGCCCAAGTTGGTCATGGGCTCCTTTTCTAAAAATAGAAGATGCTCTTACAATTGTCATAGTTTTTCATAATTGGCTTCCTTGAATTGGACATTCCACTTTGACATATTAAAACCCATTAAAAGAGATGTTATGAAATAGTAGAGGTCCAACAATATTTGGATGACATTTGAATGGTTCAATCTAGGAAATACCAAAAGTATAATTTTTAAAGTATTTTTTACATATTAGGAATATAATATTTTTAGAGGCCTTAAGAGCATTTATGGCCCTTAGATAGTTCAAGAGTTGTTTTTTTTTTTCACCAAATCCTCTAAAAAATGCTACTTAGGGATTTTGGATTTTATCCAATGCATCCAATAAATTTTATTTTTGATAAGTAGGCTAGGAGTTATAACCCCACCAAGTTGAGGTACAAAAATAAATATTTTCATACTTTTTAAGTAATAAATAAATTATAACAATAGGATGAAATGTTGAGATACATTTATGAACATTCTTCCACTTGTCAAATACCTTGACAAAGTGAAAAGGGGAAAATCAACACTAAAATCTAGTTGGGTTATGAGTCCCACTAACCCACTAAACCACTTGAACTTCTCTATGTTGACTAGCTTTGTTAGTACATTTGCAACATTCAACAAAGTATCAACCTTCTCTAGAATCACTCTCTGATCCTTTACCATGTCATAAAATGGGTAAATTGGACATCTATGTGATTTGTCCTCACATAAAATGTGGGGTGATTTGTTAGACATATGGCACTTTGATGGCCACATAGAACTTTGATAGCTTTATTAGCCCTACATTTGAACATAATGTATTAAGACTTATGGCCTCCTTCTAAGCATGAGTAGCTACCATGTAACCAACCTCTATAGTGGATAAAACAAACAAAACATGCCTCTTACTCATTCAACTAATGACACCACCAAATAATTGAGAACATACCTAAAAGAAGAATATTTTGTTGTTGAGATCACTTGCCCAATTTGAATCCACAAATCCATGAATATCCACCCAGTTCTAGTCCCTTGTAGAATTACCATTATAACAAACAAAATACTTAGAAATACCATACAAATATATGAAGACCCTCTTAATTACTCCCCATTGATCTCATCTAGGAGTAACTATGAAATGGCTAAGGAATCCCACTACTTGGAAAATGCATGGTCTTGTATAGATCATAGCATAGATCAAAATCTCAAATATACTATTGTAAGGTACTCACACCATGCCTTTCATCTCATTGGATGAAGATGGAGATTTCTCTATAGATACCTTAGTTCCAATAAAACATGAACAATTAAAGGTCTATAAACTAACATATTGGATCTCCCCAACATTGAGTTCACCTATATTCTCCAACCCAGGCAAATATTTCTATTTAGTCTATCTCTTTTGATTTCAATGCCTAAAATATATTTGGTTTCTCCCAGTTCTTTCATGTCAAATTATGCTAAGAGTTGAGACTTCAAATTACAAAATAATTCCTTACTATTATCAAAGAATAAAATTTCATTTATGTATATTGTGATAACAAGGAAATGATCACCATTCATGGTATAATAAACACAATAATTTGATTAAGACATCAAAAGCCCTAATTCAAAGACAATATTCAAAATTTTGGTATTGCATCCTAGATGATTGCTTGAGACCATACATTTTTTTTAGTTTTCAAACCAAAGTTTATTTATTTCTCTATGTAGTCCTTTGGTTGTATTATGTAGATCTCTCCCTCCAAGTTACCATGTAAGAGTGATGTCTTCATACTTAGCTATTCTATCTCCAAATCAAAATTTATTACTACATATAACATGAACTTAATAGATGTCAACTTAGTAATTGGGAAAAAATCTCACCAAAGTTTATCCCATCAACCTAAGAGTAGTATTTTGCAACTAACCTTTCCTTGTACCTTTTAATCTCACCTTCAAATTTGGTCTTCCTTTTGAACACCCATTTACATCCATCATCCTTTCTTCTTTTTGGTAATGGCACCAAGCCTCTTGTGTCATATTTTGTTAATGAAATCATCTCCTCATCCATGGTCACTTGTTAGGAATTAGAATGACTAATGCATAACCCCCTTCATAGTTTTAGGCTCATTGCTATTAGTAATCAAAGAAAAAATACATCTCTAATCAAGAGGACTATGCATGTCTAGTTGTCTCTATAGTGTGGACCTCCTCAAGAGCTAAGGTAGATATTCTACTTATTCATAAATGTTCGAACTATCTAAGCTCTCCTCCTTTGAAGGCCTTTCATAAGCTTCTAGTTTAACCTCCTTAGTTTTTGGGGTAAGGTAAATTATCACATCTTTCTTTCCATCCTCTTTCAGATATAATGTTATGGAATAAGGAGTCATTTCTATAAAAATAACACTTTCACGTAGTATAAAACCACCTTAGCCATATGATCCAAAAGATTGTACCTTTTCACACGAACACCAAAACTAATGAAGATACATAATTTTACTACCTTGTTTTCATATCTAGATTGCTTCTCCCTAGGTAAATGTGCATAACACAAAAAAAAAGAAAAAAGATGTGATGAGGGAGTTATTTTCATCCACACAAGTCCATGGGTGTCTTCTCAATAAGAGCTAATGTAAGAGACCTACTAACTGAATCTTGTAAGCCATATGAACTACTTCTACCTAGAACTTATATTCCAAGATTGCTCCATTGACCATACACCTAGCAATTTCCTTCAATGTCCTATTCATCTTGTTTGAAACTCCATTTTGGTGAGGGTATGAACTTGTCTTATATATTTGGATATTATGTTCCTTATAGAATTTGTCGAAGTCTACTGAATAAAACTCACAATTTCTAGTCCTCAAAACCTTAATATTTATACAAGTTGAATTTTCTACAATGGCTTTAAAATCCTTAAAACAACTAACGACTCTAGATTCTTCTAAGAAAATGCACCCATGTCCTCTTGGAATAATCATCTATAGAAGATACATTGTACAAAGTATTAGAAATATAAGGAACATTTATATTGCTAGATATATCAAAATGAAATAAATCCAATACCCTAAAAAAATTAAAGGAAACTCAAGTAAAATTAAACATAATTTTTTTATACCATATATGCAATGTTCATAGAAATCAAACTAGAAAGAGAATAATTAGTTGACCTCTCTACAAGATTTTTATTTTACAAGGCCTTAAGACCCTTATCATCTATGTGGCTCATTCTTTGGAGCCATAACATTATCTTCTCCATAGGTAGATTTCTCTCTAAGCCAAGAGATTACTTAGGTAATCAAAAATTATGACCACTAGAAGTAGATACAACACTTCTCTTTGCTACTAGATACAACTATCCATATATAGACACATTCGAATACACTTAGCACCTACCTTATCATCATATGTACATAACTAAGTATTCACCTTATTCTAGCATTTATCACATTAGTATATGCACCTACCTCCATTTATTAGTTAGCTACCTAGATTTGACCATTTTCCCTCCCTAGGACATTCCCATGGTTGTGGTGATGACTTTGTATTTGTAGACTTGTTATGTTTTTTCTTTAAATTCAAATTAAACTTTGGCCAACTAGCCCCATTCATTTTTCCTCCATGGGCCAATTGTAGACACATTTTTCACAATTTGATGTTATGTTTTTGTATTATAAAATATTTAATCGCATTCATGTAGATTCCATCCACTCTCAATAATTTTATTTCATCCTAGACCATCGAAGGAGCAATTAAAAGTGACACATTTTGATTTGATGCACTAAAAAGATAAACAAATTGCCTTTCTCCAAACTATGGCATATGTAGGTCGATCAATAAGGCTCTCTCTATGGGCACTTCTTCTTTTCCTTCAACCTTTGTACACTTTCTCGAGGTTGATCTAGAAGAACATATTGCCTCGCAATGAAATGGAAGCCCTTTAAGGTATTTCTAAATACCTCCAATCCCTAGGTCTTCAAGAAGACCAAAGCCATCAAGTGAGCAATAGAGTAGAACATCACTATGTACAAGGACAAGTTTGAACCCAAAGGACTAATTTGCATTTATAACTTCATCAAAGATTTATGAACTTGTCCTCTAACAAAACATAGATCCAATATAGACATTGAAGCATTTCATTAACAAAGATATATTATTTTTTAAACATACATCAAACTAATACCAAACTCTTCTACAAATACACTCTCTTTAATTATAAAACTTAATACCCTAATTATCATTTTTACATCTTCCAAAATAACAAATACAATTATCAAATTACCATGTTTACATCTACTTAACTAGCCCACATTAACCCTAATTAAAATTTATTTCCCTTTTACAATGTCAACACATATATTAATATACCTTTATCAAATTACCTTCTTTACATTTATTTAATACCCGCAAATACATCAAGGAACTCAACAAGGTTTGCTTCTTTGGAGAAGATAACAGTTTGATAATTTAGCCTATACTCAGAGTACGTATAAGGCTTGTAAAGTCGTGGGTGGTTGTCATCCACAAGCTTCTCTGGAGCCCAAATCTTGTGATCATATGGAAAGTAGAAAGAAGTTGCTAGGGATATGCGATGCTTCCATCCTTTATAAACAACTCTATGGGCCAAGCTTTGACATCTGCCATTGCTCCATGCCTACAATCCATGTCAATATGGTAAATAATTATCTAAATTTAAATGAGAACAAAAAGAAATGGACAAATGTTAAAGCACAAACACATTTCAATACATCTCTAAAAAAGAAATGAGTGAATGTTGAAGCACAAACTCAATTCAATGCCAAGACTAGGCATGGCATTGAAAGGTGTTACTTTTAAGCGAATGTTAAAGAACAAACTCATTTTGAAGAAAAAATGGGTGAATGTTTTAGCACAAAGTCATTTCAATGCCAAGACTAGACATGGCATTCATGGCATTGAAAGGTGTTGCTTTTAGTTATTCAATTAGTACAATTTAGTAATATTTTTCCTCAGACTCAACTATGTAAGGTTATTTGTTTCTCTATGGCAGTAGACCAGATCATTTATAGTAGTAAAGAAAATCAGTACATTGACCACAATGGGTGACTTAAGCTCCTCCTTAAGTGACTCAATTTTAATTTTTACACGGTTATAATGGAGAATCCAAATACCACATAAACATTAAACTATTACTATTCGTAGTCAGAAGAATTTCAAACCTTAAGAGAATCCCCAACAATGACAAGAAACGAATGAGGTAGAGGATTGACGTCGATCCACTTCCCTTGTTTGGATAGGACCTGAAGGCCCTGCTGATTATCATTCTGGAGGATTGTAAGGCAACCGCTATCTGTATGGGAATGCAGAATCTCCTCTTCCATAGAATTTCTGTTTGACAGGTAGGAATTTATTGCTATGCTGCTCGTACACTTTTCGAAATCAGAATGGTAAAAAGTCTTGAAATCTAAACCCAAGCTGGCAAGAATGATTTTAGAAATTTTTGTTGACAGATCGTGCACCCTGATGCCGTATGTTCCAATCTTCTCGCTGCCATGCAATACCCACAAATTATTTAAAAAACATACATTTTGATTTGATACGAACTCGTAAATTTTGATTTCCAATGAGTTTTTTTAAATGGTTGAAATTCAAAAGAGTGCTTCCTTTATAGTAAAAGATTAAATTTTAGTCGATGAAAAACATTATATATGAACTGTAATAGCAGCGACGGGTCCCTGACCGTGCTGCTCTGTAATCTTCTTCAACCTCCCCTGAATCTGCAACTCCCACGCCCTTCCTCCTCCTCTCGTTCCTTCCTCGCTGCGCCACACCACTTCTGCTAAAAATCCCCTTTTCCAAATATCACTAATCTCCTTAAATTACTTTTCCCCTTCCTCTCTGTGCGCCATACCTGCAGTCCTATCCAGAATAAAATAATGGATGGGGAAAGTGACGCCATGCTTCCTTAATGGCGTGGCAGGCGCCCATGCCCTCGCCAATAATTTCCCTCCCCTCCGTGATAATCTATTTCAATCTACATTTAAGTTTCCCTACTTCCAAAATGACGGACTGGAAGATTTAATCTTCATTTTTAGTCATTTAATTTTAATTTTTATCCATGCAATGCTCAATGTGTAAGCTAGCTTCTACAGGGGATTTGAAACTTCAAACAGTCAACAGTAATTTCAGAAGTAATAAAATAACATTTAAACCTGGAGCCAATAAATATTTATCTGAAATGCTATTGCTGGTTTCAATAGATTTACAACATTTAAAGACTCAAGAAATACTGTAATATAGAAGTAAAATCCATACCAGAATTTTGGATTTCCATCTTCAGGCCATACTTTTTGAGACATTTCTTGAACTGAATCTAAATGAGGCAAGTCGGGGACGTCAAAGCTTAAATTCCAAGGTGGAGGAGCTCTGTAAGAAGCGGTGCTGACTCTTGCTTTAACTTCAGCAGGCATTGCACATAATTGCTGGATTTGGGGCATGACATCTTCCAGAAGATCTACTGGAATTCCATGGTTCACAACGAAGAAAAATCCCCATTCTTTGCAAGCTTCTCCCACTTTCCTAATCAATTCATGATCTTGGAGATGGTTTGATTCTTCACCATCAAATTCATAAGGAAGCTGTGAAATATCAATAACAGGAAAATCTGCATTCTCCACACTGGTTTGAAGAGACATGATTGGAATCACAAGAGAAAAGGGAAGGAGATTTGTTTCTTAAGTCGATTAGGGTTGTGAATTATATAATGAAGATGGAATATTTAGTTCTCCTTACGACATGATACCTAACTTGTAAACTGGTATTTTTCTAATTGTTTATTGTTTAAATAAATTTTCATGGAGGAGCATATCTAAGCAGACCAGATTTGGCGGAAAATGCATAGGAGATTGTAATTTTAAATTTGGCATTCCTTAGGAGAGCTGGAAATTTATCAAATATTAAAATTCAACAGTAATTTTAAATTAAAAATTTAAAATATCACTCACATATTTGGTGTAATGTGATTGAAATTTATTAAATATTAATATTATAGAGTAATTTTACACTTAAGATGTTATGTAAGGCATCTTAGGTGTTTGTGATGATGATTTAAATATTTTTATGTGTAATGTGAATTATAATAGAAATTTGTTCCTTGTGTTAGGTGTAAAATCCCCCATCTCGAGTACAACAATTTTTTTTTTTTTTAATAAACAATGCACAACTACCAACTTAACCAACCAAACATATTCCATATAAATTAGAAGTGTTAATTTCAAGAGCTTTGCATTCACCTTGGTGGCAACACAAACCAACATCGCTACTTATATGCTTACATTCAAACCTGTGGTAAGGTCCCAAGAACAAGGTCTTTCCTAGACCTACAACCTAAGCCTCAAGGGTTCGTGATGACCCTGCCTATGTATTCCCTCGTGGGAATCAAAGGCTTTGTAGTTCGCCCCACAATGTTAGAGGGAGTTCATTCTCTCCTCTTGCATGAGATCTTTGATGTCGCTTTTAACCCATGACTATTATGTAAGTACATGTAAGCTATCAACTCAATCAATTATAATATAATGATAATAAACTTTTCCATCAAGTGTTGAGTCCATACCAAACATTACAAAACAATAGTGTATAAACATTCACAATATTCACAAGGGGCATAACATACCATAATCCCAAAGATCATACATAATGTAAATTACGAGCATACCTCCATATACATGAGTCAACTAGCTCGTACACATCACTAGTATAATAGTGACTGGATCATACACAAATCATAAGTATAATGCTGATTAACTCATGTACATCACATGTACAACAATAATTGTCTTATACACATACCACATTTACATTAGTGACTGGCTCCAACATATATCACAAATACACAATGACAAGCTTTAACATACATCATATATATATAGTGAAGAGCTCCACCATACATCTCAAATACATAATAATGAGCTCCAACATACATCACATACACAGTGACAAGCTTCAACATACTTCACATACACATAGTGACAAGCTCCAACATACATCACATCCACAATGGTTGATTAACACATCACAATGGCTACACATTTCTATAATGCATCCCAGATAGAAAGAATATCAGTGCATTGCACACTACACCGTGGGTCCCATCCTTTCTTTTAGTTTTCTGCACCATTGGACAAATGGGAAGAGAATTTGGTGCATCCCATACTATACTGTGGGTCTGTCCTCAACCCCACAAGGGGGTGATCCCACAATAGTCGTTTACAATTTTTGGCCAAACTGGACATTGAATTTTTTTTTCAACTAAATCTTCACATTCAAGCACCTATAGCGGCTAAACCGTGAGGAATTTGAAGATAATGTAAACTAGAGTCTCATCACATTTTGTCTATAGATTCTAAAAATATTTTTTTCAAAATTTTTGGAATCAAATTGCACTTCTATTTCCATCTCCCATGGAAATAGTTTTTTTTCAGAAAATAACATTTTTAAAAAGTGACGCACACCGTATAACGCATTACTTTTTTTCCATGAAGGATAAAATTTTAATTCTTTCGAATTTAGATTTGTAACTCCAATATCTAGTGCTTCCACTTGGTTAGATATTTTTTTATTGAATATTTTTTCTTTAATCAAGTTTTAAAGTCAAACCAATTACAATTCAGATATAACGCGACCATATAATGCATAACTTTTTTTGTATATATTGAAATTCAATTTTTTTTTTGTTAGATCAAGGACTTCAATATCTAGTGTACTCATATTTTTCAATTTTTTTTTGATAATCTGCTATTTTTCCACATGTACAGAATATAGACCTTCATTTTCGATAAAAAACCTATGTTTAATAAAACTAAAAAAACAAATACATAATAAAACCAAAACATATTAAAATTATATTCATTGGATAGCTCATTTTGAGGACTACCTGATTCTAGTTGGGTTTGTGAAGACTCCTTCATTTTCATCCTCAACGCAAGCTTCAAAGTGTAAAAAATTAGGTTTTTTTTGTGCTTTAGAGGGAGAATGAGGAATAAGGGGGGTTTGTTGGAACCAGGGTTCATTCGAACCCCCTTCAATATGCATTTTTTATTTTGTTTTTTGGGCAAGAAATGTGGGCCCAATAATTAATAAGTTCGTTCGAACCCTAGTTCGGTCGAACCCCTTTTTGGTTCAGTCGAACTTGCAGGTTCATTCGAACCCCTAAAACCAATTTTTTTGCCATGGAGTCATTTTTTCTCAGTTTTCCTTCCTCCATCAAATTGTAAAACACTATTGTGGCTTCACCCAAGGCTAAGTATACAGTCTAACAACTGGGAAGGGGATTTGATGCATACCATACTACACCGCGGGTCCATCCACCATCCCAAGGGTTTCCCTAAGTAGTGAACCAACCAAACCTGATGGATTTCGACTTCAATCACCTATAGGCCATCGACAACAAGTCTATCCACCTAGGAAGAATTAGTTCTTGACATATACCATCTTGTGACCTTAGTGATATTTTCAGAGCTATTTTCTTCACAATCCTGGGTAACACTTGGCATCAATCACTTTTGTGCTTATTAGTGACAACCATTGAACCCTCTCAATACACGGTTAGCCTCATATTACCGTTACCCACACAGATGGGTCCCTACTTGTGCAACCTCTACGGTCGTATCATAACCAGGGTAGCCCGCTACCTCCACCTCCGTGAACTAGGTGAATGTTGACTAATCCCTAGCAGTAGCCCAAACATCGGTCATTGGCATAGTTCAATGACTGCCTGTCACTACTCAAATATCCTGAAGGTTTAGTCTTAGGTAGGTCATACATAACATGAATCACAATCACAGTCAATAGATACACATGCCTATGCATAAAGACCTCTAGATATGGAGTTGAATTGCATAGACACATAAGAGATACAAGGAACCAACACGAGATGGACTTTTCCCAACATATGTACATATAATCAAATACCCATTATAAAGTAGTTAAATGCCTTGCTTCATTATGTTTAATAGAAGCCTATTATGTATTAAATATAAGATTAAATTCCTTTAACTTGATCATACCCATTCGATACCCATTTTAGCCTCAAATCAAAGCTTATGGAGGAGGAAAAGTCAAATCATGTTGGAACAGTCCCATGTTCATCTAGGATTTATCCCCCCTAGACCCTCCCCCTATGAACTTGAGGTCACAAAGGCATCCTTCGCCCAAGCACTGCCTACGTGTTACTTCCAAACGGATGAAAGTCACACGTAGTTCTCCTCACCACGTCTTTCAAAGGATGCCCACCCATCATTTCCCCATTTACCGAACATATACCATGACACTCTCATCGATGTATGCAAAATTCTCAATTTAAATTGCACCATAGATATTATTCCTAACTCAATGCAAGCATCCCCAAATCCATGATGATAATACCACATAGTTTATGACATAGGTTTCTATTTAGGCTTAGAATGTGTAAACATGTTAAATATTGTGGTTCTTATACAACAATATTTATAAGCTTGTTTTAAGGATAATCAATCCCTAAATCCTACTTAAGAAAGTTGGCAACATTTTATCCAACGTATGAAAATGTAAACCCAATAATAATTTTATTAATAATATTCTTAATCTTCCAATTTCCTTTAACACTATGACCAACCTCATATTTGTATAATAGCTTAGTTCATGGACTAGATGATATTTGCACTTTTCACTTATAGCTAAATACTGCATATACTAACATGTTATATGATGTTGATCATATCATAATATGTTCTTTGATATATATTTACCAAATACAAGTAAATCAGGTTTAAAACTCATCCACTAACCTTAGACTAATTAAACAACTTCATTTCATATATCTTTGAAATAAATGATAGTAGATCATTCTATTTAATCATAAAACAATTTGGTACAAGTGTAGTTTTAGTTTTATTAATGAAGTCCTTATCCCTACATTATTAAGTGATTGTATTCCAAATCTTGTTTCAGGTGTATTATATTTCTAGACCATATTATAAGGTGTTCTTTTCACTAGAGATTTAACTTGGACTTCCTTGCCATCTTGTTTCATTTGGAGTTTCCATATAGTGGTTTAATGGACTCAAGGTAAGATCCTATTTTATCTCCCACCCTAGTCTACTCAAAATTCTACACTTGGATATTCTAATAATCCTCCATTTGCTATAGAAAAATCCTTGTTTATGATTTCCTAATAATCCCAAATTTCACACATCAAGTATTCTAGCATTTCTTGGGCACCCTACAAGATATTAGTTACTTCTTGATCTTCATTTTCCCAAATTTACTTATAAGGAATGGTTTTTATTTTTTTTAATGTCATTCTATATTGTGACCTAGATATATATATTTACGGGCTATGCTACCAAAATTTGCATCATTCTTGCACTTGGTAATAGAACTAAATCATAATTAAGAATAAGATTCAATATACTATTCACTTTATTGATTATTCAACCTTTGAACATAATAGGAATCACCTTGAATTAATAATTCTAACTACAACAATAAATAATTCCCAATTTCTTATACTTAGTTGACTATTAAAAGATGCCATATTATTTGAAGTTCAATAATAATCATAGTCCTTTTAAAAAAATAAAATATCAACTCATCCTATAGATTCCCCAGTGAAAATTGAAGACCCTAGAGCCATAGTTGTGTCAAGATGTGGATATGGTATACTGCTTTTATATGATCGAGAATAGTAGAAACGGGAATTATATGTTAAGGTTGATAATTATTCTCCACTATCTTCTTGTTGTGATCATGACACAATCTATATATTGCATCAATTTGTTGACATGAAAGAATTCCAGTCAATATTGGTCTATAAATAATGAGGATGGAGTCGGTTTGGTCCCTTTCCGTAATAATGGAACTACAATAATGTGGGCAGTTGAAATTGGCTCAAGCATGAAAACAAGATACAACCATGATTTTTGTGTACAATGAATATGGCATAGACATTAGAAATATGACCCAACACCTTAAAATATCAATGAAAAATAAATAGGAGCACCAAGGTTAATATTGAAGATGTCATCATCAGACAATGGGGCAACATTTGACCAAGTCTCTCTAATTTAAGGAAACATAAAAATAATACCAACATGGCGCAAAATTTTAGTGAGCATAAGAGATTTGAGCATATAGTGCAGAGGCATATAGGAAGGCATAGAAAACTAAAGGTCACCCCCCAAAAATAAATATCCATAGCCATACCCAAATGATAGGAAACTATTTTGAATGTTGTTGCCTAGTGAGAGGTTATCAAAACAAGTCCAAAGACATCTAATAAAATAAGTATGTAAATGAAAGAAAATAATGGGCTATCACAAGATACCCAACACTTCTCAAACGCCCTCCCGCTCTCTTTTCCTTTGTAGGCAGGGAGGAGGTTGGCAATGTCTATGGAATTCAGATTACACTTCCCAGTTGCATTTGCTCCAGCATTTTAAAGGCATTCTAACAAATATATTTTGTGCACATTTTGCACCCTTACCCCACTCTCACTCACGCCATTCTCTACACTCTCCTCCCACTCTCCTTTGGAAAATTTAGTCAACCTCCTTTAACCCCTACGTTCTCTCTTTTCCTCTTCTCTTCAACATCGACCTCTCCTCTTTTTACCTCTCCACCTGTTCTCTCTTTCTTTCCCATCGCCTTCCTTCTCCTCCCATTTCTCTGCCCTCTTCTCTTTTGCACATGATTTTTTTGTTTCTCCATTTGTTTTCCCTCCACACCTTTCACTCTATGTGCTCTCTCCATCTCTATCTTGCCTCCTTTATTTCTGTGATTTTGTTTCTCCTTACTTCTCCCCTTACTCCCTCTCTCTCTCTCTGCATTTTGTTTGAATCTGCATGTGTAATCTATCAAGGAAGGGTCGCAAGGGTGTTTTTTATTGGCTAACAAGCCTGCTTTTCCCCCGCACGACCTACCACTTTTGCACCAAGTAGAGGGTTGCCATTCCATATTAATATCACAGAAACCCATTTTTCTATCTCCTGCACCGTCCTTATTAATTTGAGGTGTCTCCACTCGTAAAAGGGATAGATGACTACATAAATGGCATTCTTATCCTTGCTGGTACCCCAACTAATTTTTGTTTGCTTTATTTTGTTGACCAAGTAAGGTCCACGTTAAAAAGTCCTTGCTTACGGGGATGTGACATTAGGGATTTTACAACTGTCTATGTATGAATCAATGTCTTTATTATGTCAAGAGACATTTTACAAGACATCAAGAAGATTTGTGTCTTTATCATATATATAAAAACCAAAACACCTTTAGACATATTTTTTCTTTATCATATACAAAACAATCAAATTATCAAAATAAAATATTTTTAAAATAATTTTGAAGTAAAATAAAAAAAGCTTTTAAGTAAATAAAATAATTTAATAGATAGATGTATTTAAGATATCTATATTAGTTTGTAATAGAGATATTATTTTCAAAGGACTCAAATTTTTTATTTTTTAAACTATTATTTTTATTTTTATTTTTAAAACAACATATAAATATATGATATTTATTACAATTTTATTTATTTTTTTATATTTTTTTTTACCAAATTGGTGGCTTTTTCAAAATCAAAATTAAAATTTACATATAAAAATAAAATAATTCCTCAAATAAAAATAAAGTGAATGATGCAAATAAAATAAAATATTATTTGAATAATTATTAAGTAGAATAAAATAATAGACTACTTTTGTAGTAGATTGTTCCTTTGTTATATATAGCTATTGTAGAAGATTTAAAGTAATTATTATGAAATGATTTTAATCTTCATATTTTATTTGTTAAGTCAAGTTGTATTTCATTCTACTCAATTTATTACCTCAAATCCTTGACCAAACAACCACTACATATTCACAACCTTATGCCCTAGATTGACATAGAACTAAAAATTAAATTTAGGACTTGAACACCAATCATCATCAAATGAGAAAATTGAGTTTATTAGCCTTAGTTTTGTCCCTACAATTTTATGTCATTCTGAGTGATGTAGGAGCATCTAAGTCCATGCGTAATCCTGTGTCACCCAAAAAAATTGTTTTTGAAAATAGGAAAAAACAGATTTTGAAGGGATCTGTAACCCTTTACAACAAGAAAAGCCAGGCTGCATAAAGGACAACCTGCAGCCAACAAAAGACCAGCACCCAAACAAGAACCATCAAGAATTACAATTAGCACTTTTCTTGTGGGAGCGAAGAGTCATATCGAAAGAAGGCCGTAAAGATTTATCTTTTTTACCCTTGACAGTAATCCATCCTTCTTCCACTTGCGAGGCCATACTAAGCCACCCCGTCTTTATATTTTCATGAGGAGAAAAGCCAGCAACCAAGCACTTAGGATTGTCCTCATGACTACTTTGTGAAGATTGAGACTAATCAGAGAAGCTGTCGGGATGACCAGCCAAGGCACTATCATCCGAAGGGGCAGCCAAAGGCGCAATAGGGGTTGTCTTAACAACCTCACCAGAAGAGACGACCGGAGGGGGGGTTCCAAGGTCCGGTGGTTCCGAAGCAACCACCTCAGAAAAACTCTTATTTTGATCAGCAATCTTCTCAACAGTATAATGTTGTTGAGAAGCCCCTTTCCACCAAGTAGATGACTTAGTTTTTTTTTCAAAACCACAATGTGCAGCAGCGTGTCCGGTTTTGAACCATCTCCTACACCGGAATGGAATTCCTTCATAATCCAAAGATTGGATCCAAGAGCCTTTAGAAGAATTAAGTAAGATCTCCGCAGGTAACCCTTTTGAAATATCTAAATCGACCAATATGCGAGCAAAGGTGGAATGAAGAACATCAGTAGAATCTTCATCCATCATCAGAAAATCTCCAAGAGCATCACCCACTTCCTCCAAAAGAGAGACATTCTAGAGATGAAGGGGGAGATTAGGTAATCGAACCCAAATTGGGAATTTGTTAAATGTTTCAGAAACAGGGTTGAAGTCAGAATGCCAGGGTTTCACCATCAACAAAAATTTGTCTTCCCAACTAAAAAATTTGTCACACAGAATAACATTTATGTCCTGAGCATTATCAAATTTTGCCACAAAAAACCTTTAGCCATAGGAAAAATTTGAACTTTACCCGAAATAAAAGGCTCCCACTCAGAAGTAATCCAAGAGTGCAGGAGAGGGAGGCTGGGCCAAAAACCTTTAAAACGACAAATCACTCCAAGAGCAGAGAGGTCAGCAACAGTCTCCTCAATTTTGTTGACAGTTTCATCTTTAAGCTTCACTGAGATTGAATTCCGAACCGGAATAAAACCACCAGAAAGCCCCAGCTTTGATCCAACATTCATCCTGGCTTTGGCAATAGCACCAGCACCCTTAGCCTGCCCACCACCAAGCAAATTCACCCCAGGAGCCTTGCTCGATCTAGAAAATGAAGGAACAGGGCCGCCACTGCCCTGTCCGCCACCGACGCCACTGTCATTTCCCTGCAAACCAGTCAGCAGGCCAGCGCCAGAACCTACCGCCTGCCCACCAGCAGCCAGACCACGAGGGGAGCCCCCGCCGCCGCCCACAGGAGCCAAAGAGCAACCCGTGACGCCCACAAGAGCCCTGGAACCCCCTGCGCAAACTCCCGCTCTCTTCGTCATTCAAAAAATGGATGGATTATATTGTTGGTGTTGTCTTCATATTTGTTTTGTTCATCCATAAGTATGTCATGTAACTACGGGTGATGTAATTTTGCACTTTGATTTGGATCAATCCCAAAATGCCATGATGGAAAATAAATGAGTATATTTTGCAAATTTTGATTTTAATCCAATGACTTGGAAATACCAAAGGACAGAAAGTATTTTGAAGAGAATCTCTTGGGTCAGTTACAACCTCAATTGAAGAGGAAATGTTTCCTCTTCCGAACATAGGCATCATTTTATGGTTTGTACAACACAAAGAAGGCGTGGTGGGAAGGAGTGAGAGCTGTGTTGGAGGCAACAGACCTCTCCTTGCTCGCGCCTTAAGGGATGGCCTGCAATGTAGAAACTGTGTCAAAACAAGCGCATGGTTTGTAGCAAACCATTTGAGGATATCGGTATCAACACAATGGCACATGCCTATGAACTTGAACTTGGAGGTGATAAAAACCAACGCGACATATTGGAGAACACGTGGGAGATGATCGACCAGGGAGGCAGAATGGATGTAAATTACTATGAAGAATTTTGTCTTTGGGTCGATTCCATAGAAAAGACAACAACTCGCATGGGAAGGGCAACATGATGTTAGTGCAGGAGTGATATAAGTGGGTGAACAAAGATAGATGTATGCACGTGTGAAGATACTGAGGAGGCCACACAAGTGAATAAGAGAACAAAGAAAAAAAAGGACAAGGAAATTTAGTCATGGCTACGCCACGATAAGAGAAATGCTTGAGTGGGAGCTTGAATCGGAGTAGATTGAAAGGGTACACTTACAAATGAATGCCCTAAAGACACAAAAGCAGTGCTAAAATGGACTAGAGAGTAGGCACGATAGGGAAAGAAGGGGTTTGAATTCCTAAACTGGTGTGAGCCATGCTAGGCAAGAAGCAACCAACACGTATGTATAATCAGGCAAAATTTGCATAGAAGTCGAATAGGATTTGGAGGGGTGCGATGAGAGCCTAGAACGTTATTAAAGACAACAGATAAAAGTGTGGGATAATGAACTATTGAGGAGAAACAGAGGTTGTGAGTTGTAGACGGTATGGAATGTGAAAATACAGTGGGGAGATGATAGAGAGAAGGAGAGAATTAAATGGGAAGTGGCATGAGGTAAAGAGTGGCTGCCCAAAGGTGGAGTCAAGGGAAATATAACCGTTAGACAGTGAGTGTATACCTATATGTTATGATTCTTAACACAAAGCAAGGAGGCGATGAAAAAAATTACCAGAGAATACAGAGGATGACAAGAAGATGTTGTCTGGAAATTGTAATTGTATTGTTTTCTTTCATGAAATCTAAATAAAGTTATTGATTTATTTTCATTTGAATGAACTGGGTGCAAATGTAAATCGATTGAAAATCAACACAAGTAATTGTTGATTTTGTATTTGAACGCCATGAAGTCTTTGTAATATGGATTTTGGTAGTTTTTAGAATGAATTTGGAAGAGTGAGTTTTCTTCCTCATCAAGTGGTGTCAAAGCCATAGGTTTTGAGTGTGTGGATAGAGTGCCGAGAGAGAAGCGGTTTTCACCAGGACCTGGGGGTGAAGAGGAAAGTGAGTAGAGGTTTTGTGGGCACAAACAGATCGCCGAACGTGAGACAACTTATGACAAAACCTCTGGATAGTGGAAGCGCAAGTGAAGCTTGAAAGTATCATTGTAGGTGAACAAAGTCTTGAACAACTAAAAGCAAAAAGCGCAAAGAAAAGTGGTGTGATGGCAGATTACGGAAGATGAAGTAGAATCTTCGTGAGGATCGAGGTATGATTGCAGCATGGAGGTTACAAGAGTTGAGAGTAGTGAAGACATGCCAAAGGAGGGTATGAAGAGTAGAAGAGGAAAATAATTTGGCAAAGGAGGTCAGGCTATTTGGTGGAGGAGGTCGGGTTATCATTGAGGGAGTTCACTGGAGATTGTGGCAGTCTCAAAGAGTGGTTCTGTCACTTAGCTCCTCCTTTTTGAGCCCATGATCACAAATTTCTTACCTGACATGTTTGATGCAGAAGCATCTAGGTCCATGCGCAATCCTGCATCACCCAAAAAAAATGTTGTTTTGAAGTTTCGGTAAGGTTTCAGGAAACACAATTTCATAGGAAAAATTTAGATTGTATTTTGAATTTGATGGTGAAAGTTTTGAAGTTGGAGATTTAAATTTAATGTAAAAGTTGGTTCTCGACTTCACTATTGACAGACTAATTATATTGTTCGTGTTGTCTTCATATTTTTTTTGTTCATCCATAAATATGTCATTTAAATACGGGTGATGTAATTATGCACTTTGATTTGGATCAATCCCAAAATGCCACGGTGGAAAATAAATGAATATATTTTACAAAATTTGATTTTAATCCAATGACTTGGAATACCAAAGGACAAACTATTTTGAAGAGAATCTCTTGGGCTGGTTACAGCCTTAGTTGAAGAGGCAACGTTTCCTCTTTCGAACATGAGCATCATTTTATGGTTTGTACAACACAAAGAAGGGGTAGTGAGAAGGAGTGAGGGTTATGTTGGAGGCAACAAACCTCTACTTGCACGTGTCTTAAGGGATGGCCTACAATGTAGAAACTATGTCAAAACAAGTGCATGGTTTGTAGCAGACCATTTGACTCGGATATTGGTATGAACACAATGGAACATGCCTATGAACTTAGAGGTGATAAAAAATAACACAACATATTGGAGAACGTGTGGGAGATGACAAACTAGGGAGGCGAAATGGATGTAAATTACTGCAAAGAATTTTGTCTTTGGGTCGATTCCATAGGAAAGACAACAACTCACATGGGAAGGGCAACATGATGTTAACATAGGATTGATATAAGTGGGTGATCAAAGATAGATGTATGCACCTGTGCAGATACTGAGGAGGTTGCACAGGTGAATAAGAGAACAAAAAAAGGACAAGAAAATTTAGTCTTGGCTACGTTGGACGATAAGAGAAATGCTTAAGAGGGAGCTTGAATCGAAGCAAATTGAAAGGGTACACCTACAAATGAATGCCCTAAAGACAGAAAAGCAGCATTAAAATGGACTTGAGAGTAGGTGCAATAGGGAAAGAAGGGGTTCGAATTCCTAAACTAGTGTGAGTCATGCTAGGCAAGAAGCAACCAACATGTATGTATAATCGGGCAGAATTTGGATAGAAGTTGAAGAGGATTTGCAGGGGTGCAGTGAGAGCCTAGAATGTTATTAAAGACATCAGATAAAAGCGTGGGAATAATTAATTGTTGAGGAGAAATAGAGGTTGCGAGTTGTAGACGGTGTGGAATGTGAGAAGACAGTGGGGAGAAGATAGAGAGCAGGACAAAATTAAATGATAAGTGGCATGAGGTGAAGAGTGGTCACCCAAAGGTGGAGTCAAGGTAAATATAGTCATCAGATAGTGAGTGTATACCTACAGGTTATGATTCTTAAGGAAAAGCAAGGAGACAACGAAAGAAATTGCCAAAGAATACAGAGGATGACAAGAAGATGTTGTCTAGAAATTGTAATTGTATTATTTTCTTTCATGAAATCTGAATAAAGTTATTGATTTATTTTCAGTTGAATGAATTGGGTGCAATTGTAAATCGATTAAAAATCAACACAAGTAATTGTTGATTTTGTATTTAAACATCATGAAGTCTTTGTAATTTGGATTTTGGTAGTTTTGAGAATGAATTTGGAAGAGTGAGTTTTCTTCTTCATCATTGAGAAAGCTATTAAATTCCTAATAGTCTAGTATTACAACTAGTGCATCAAGATGAAATTATACACAATTGTCGTTATTTTCTAAGTAATTATCCTTGATTTATATTATTTTAAGTCATACAGATGCATGATTAGAGAGTTAGGGGTGATAAAGGTAGATTTATACCAAAATAGCCTATTGTGAGTAGTGCAAGTAGATCAAAACAAGATAATCCTTCATGAGTAATTAAATCTTGCCCTATGTTGGAACATGTGGAAAAGAAATCAATCGAACTTGATTTGGAACAATGTTATTGAACCAACTAAAGCGACATTAGAATCCATAGAAGAACAAAAAATAGAGTATGAGCTAGAATCAAATTATTTAGACTGACCCTCAAATATCCCTCATCCATTAGAGTATAATTCACAAAAGCTTAAATAATCAATTGTATCATCTAGGAAAGTATTTAAACCCATCACATCTAATTTTGTAAGGCAATTCAAAGCATCATACAAATAATGAAGTGGTAGAAGCTAGGAAAATAAAAGACAATATAAGCCACACTTCTTTTATTTCTCATTGAACAATTTGGGCATTTCAAATCATGATTGATGCATCACATGGAAACAATACTAAAGCCAACTAAACCTTAGCCAATAATGAAACTATTGTGTTTGAGTTTCATGTTGCATTACTTGAGGAGGTACCTATAAAAAATATACCTTATTCAACTTTACCAACTTTTTGAAGTCCTATTGATGATCTTGATATGTTTCTATTTGAGTTTGATGTGTCGTGTTGGAGTTATGACTACTCGAGTGATGCTCAAAATCTTAATTTGTTTTGGGCCACACTTAAAGATGTAGTTCCACGATGGTTCATGGGACTTGGAAGACATAATATATGCACATGCAATAATGTGAAAGATTTTTTTTGAAAACTACCAAGAATATTATAAAATAAAAGAAATTTAGGGTGTGATTTTTAGGATGTAGCAACGAGAAGAGGAAACATGTGAATATATTTTCTAAAATGATTTTTATTCAATATCCAAAGATTGTGACAAACTAGATTGATTCCTAAGGCTATTTAAATGCTCTTTTAAGAGTGATGAGTGATGAATGTATAAAGGATGGGTAAACCCACAAAACTGGTTTACAATTCCAGTGAGGAAGGAAAATTGCAAAAAATGCCCCCATGCAAAAAGCAAAGTTTTTGGGGGTTCGAGCGAACCCAAAGAGGGTTTGTTAGAACCCCCTTCAAGAGAACCCATTAAATGTTGGGTACCACGTTTCTTGGGAAAAAAAGAAAACGAAAGGGTTGTGGAAAGGGGGTTCGCTCAAACCCCCCTTTTCCCCCCTTCTCCCCTTCTGGCACCAAAAAACTCTAAAATTTTGCCCTTCAAAGCTCGAGTTGAGGGTGAAAATGAAGAAGACTTCACATACTGGATGATGGTAGTCCTCGGAATGAGTTATCCAACGAATATAATTTTAATATATGTTTTGGTTTTATTATGTATTTGTTTTTTTATTTTGATTAAACATAGGTTTTTCACTAAAAATCAAGCTCTTTGTTCTGCACATGTGGAAAAATAGCAGATTATCAAAAAAAAATTGAAAAATATCAATGCACTAGATATTGATGTCCTTGATCCAATAAAAAAAAATTGAATTTTGATACATACAAAAAAAGTTATGTTGTATACGGTCCACCTATGTGAATTGTAATTGGTTTGACTTCGAAACTTGATTAAGGAAAAAATATTCAATAAAACACTATGAAACCAATTGGAAGCACCAAATATTGTAGTTACAAATCTAAATTTAAAAAGAAAAGAATTTTATCCTTCATGGAAAAAAAATTATGTTGTATATGGTGAGCATCACTCCTTAAAAATGGTGTTTACTAAAAAAAAAAACTAGCTTTCGAAGGAGATGGAAAAATAAGTGCAACTGATTCCAAAATTTTTGAAAAAACTATATTTAGAATCTACAGGAAAAATGTCACAAATCACTAGTTTGCATCATCTTCAAATTCCTCACAGTTTAGCTGTTATAGGTGCTTGAAAGTGAAGATTTAGTTAGAAAAAATCAATTCAATGTCCAGTTTGGCTAAAAATTGTAAACCAGTATTGTGGGATCACCCAGATTTGAATCTTATAGGTCATGGTGATATTTCTAAACTAACATTTGATGATATTTGTGAGATTTGCAAGAATTATTCAAGATCTTTCCAATATGTACAAAATTACTCTAGAAAACAAGTCTCTCAAGGTGGTACCTCAATAATCACTAACCATGAGTCAAGTACATTACTGGATGATTTAAAAATTGATTTAATAAACCTTATAATTAAATACTTGTACATACCTTGTATACATGCAAGAAATAAGAATAAGCTTGAAAAGTATTAGATATTTTTTATCCTAATTGTCGTCAAAGATAGCCTAGTGAATAATTTCCACTCAATAAAATAAAGATCTCTCTATGGGCACTTATCTTTTTCCTTCAATCTTTCTACACTTTCTCGAGTTGATCTCAAAGAAGATATGGCCTTACAATTAAATGAAATCCCTTTAAGGTATTTCTAAATACCTCCAATCCCTAGTTCTTTAAGAAGACCAAAGTCAACACTTATCCATTAAGTGAGCAATAGAGTAGAACATCACTACATATAGAGACAAAGTTGAACTCAAAAGACTAATTTATGACTGTAACTTCATCAAAGATCTATGAACTTGTCTTTTGATAAAACACAGATCCAACATAAACATTGAAACATTTCATTAACAAAGATACCTTTTCCTTAACATACATCAAACTAATACTGAAATCTTCTACAAATATACTCTCTCTTTAATTATAAAACTAGATACCCTAAATATTATTTTTACATTTCCTAAAATAATAAAATACATTTATGAAATTACCTTGTTTACATTTATTTAACTAGCCTACATTTAAAACCCTAATTAAACTTTATCTTGCTTTTACAATATCAACATAGATATTAATATCATAATGTCAAACATATGCTTTTTATCACTCAAAAGCATTGCTTATTATATAAGATTATCCATGCTTATAAGAGCAAGCCTGCCAAATAATTAAAATCCTCAGCTTGGAGGACACCTACGTGGATTAAAGTACTTACCCGCTAGCTGTTTCTAATGTATTAGGATTCTCTACAGAGCATAGAACCCATGGGAACAAATGGCAAGGCATACCCTACGTTTAAAGTAGCAAACAAGTATATTATATACCTGCAAATACATCAAGGAACTCAATAAGGTCGGCCTCTTTGGAGTGGAAAATAGCTCCATAATTTCGCCTGTACTCGGAGAATATATAAGGCTTGTAAAGTCGTGGGTGGTTGTCGTCCACAAGCTTCGCTGGAGCCCAAATCTTTTGGTCATTTGGAAAGTAGAAAGCAGTGGCCAGGGATATGCGATGCTTCCATCCCTTGTAAACAACTCTATGCGCTGAACTGTGACATCTGCCATTGCTCCATGCCTGCATTCATGTCATTATCTTAAAACTACAAATTCATTTCAATGCTAGTCTAAAAAGAAATGGGTGACTGTTAAGCACAAACTCATTTCAATACCAAGACTAAACATTACATTGAAAAATGTTATTTTTAGTTATTCAATACGTGCACTTATAGTAGTAAAATTAATCAGTAAATTGACCACAATGGGTGGCTTTAGCTCCTCCTTAAGTGACTAAAATTTAATTTTTACAGAGGTATAATGGTGAGAAGAATTTCAAACCTTAAAAGAATCACCAACATTGACAAGAAAGGAATGAGGTAAAGGATTGATATCGAGCCACTTCCCTTGTTTGGATCGGACCTGGAGGCCCTGCTCATTATCATTGCTGAGGATTGTAAAGCAACCGGTATCTGTATGGCAATGCAGAATCTCCTCTTCCATAGAATTGCCGTTAGACAAGTAGGAGTTTATTCGTACAAGGCTTGTACACTTTTCGAAATCAGAATGGTAAAAAGCCTTGAAATCTAAACCCAAGCTAGCAAGAATGATTTTAGAAATTTTGCTTGACAGATCGTGCACCCTGATGCCATATGTTCCTATCTTCTCACTGCCATGCAATACCCACAAATTGTGAAAAAAACCACACATTTTGATTTCCAATGAGCTTTTTTAAATAGTTGAAATTGAAAGAGGACTTTTTTAATAAGTATAGATTTAGAATAAATAATTTAGTAAAAGATAAATTTTATTAAAAAAGATAAGATAACTAATTATACTTTTGAATGAAGTATAAAATTATTATTGATTGTTTATTTGATGTTTAAATTAGTTCTATGGTAAAAGATAATCTTTGATTAATAACAATATGATAACTAGTTATTACTATTGAATGTTATAGAATGATGTGTAAAATTACTTTTCATATGTGACATGTTTAATCATCAAACCATTTGATGATTAAATAGATTAATAATTCATGTGATATGTGATGTAAGCTATTTAGGTGGGTAGTAGAAGCTCTACTTTATTGGTCAAACAACCAATAATAGTTTCACTAACACCCATATGATGAGCCAATTAAGTAAAGAGAGAAGACTCTACTTAAACATCAAATTGTTCAACCCTCATGTTCTAACCACCCCTAGTTACTACTATTTTTATTTTACATCACTTCTATCATTTCATTACACCTCAAATACTATCTTAACCAACCAAGCAAGTTTTATCCGACTTCCTTGTCTATACCCTCACCAATCATAGCCATGGAAACAACTCTATGCCATGATTTTTCCTACGCACACTAAATATGGTAAGCTTCCAATATTAGGGTTATCTCTAACCCAAGCCTATATCTTGAGGGTTCATTCATAATAGCCTTGCTTATGTATTATTTTCTGAGAATTAAGATTTTTATAGTTTCCACACTAATAATAGAGATACTTCATCCCCACATCAGAAATGAGTCTGTGTCCTCTCTTCTAAATCACGACAACTAATTGATATTATGCTTCTATCTATCCCTCTCCTCTCTCTCTTTATCTCTCCCTTTCCTTCTCTCCATACAACTCTCCTCCATTTTTATCTCCATATTCATCGCCATCTCCATCTTCCTCCATATCTCTATTTCCTTACCTTACCCGCCCCATTCTGCCCTCTCTTCCCAACCCCCACCTCCAACCCCCCTCCCCCTCTCTTCCACACCTCTCAACATTTAAACATGGAGCCAATAAATATTTACATGAAGTGCTATTGCTGGTTTTAATAGATTTAAAACATTGAAAGACTAAAGAAATACTGCAATATATAAGTAAAATCCATACCAGAATTTTGGGTTTCCATCTTCAGGCCATACTTTTTGAGAGATTTCTTGAACTGAACCTAAATCAGGCAAGTTAGGGAGGTCAAAGCTTAAATTCCAAGGAGGAAGAGCTCTGTAGGAAGCGGTGCTCACTCTTTCTTTAATTTCCTCAGGCATTGCACATAATTGCTGGATTTGGGACATGACATCTTCCAGAAGATCTGCTGGAATTCCATGGTTCACAACGAAGAAAAATCCCCATTCTTTGCAAGCTTCTCCCACTTTCCTAATCAATTCATGATCTTGGATATGCTCTGATTCTTCGCCATCAAATCCATAAGGAAGTTGTGAAATATCAACAACAGGAAATTCAACATTCTCCACACTGGTTTGAAGAGACATGATTGGAGTCACAAGAGAAAAGGGAAGGAGATTTGTTTCTGAAGTCGATTAAGGTTCTGAATTATATGATGGGGATGGAATATTTAGGTCTCCTTACGACAAGAGGATAACTCGTAAACTGGTATTTTTCTAATTGTTTATTGTTTAAATAATTTTTTCATGGAGGAGCATATCTAAGCAGACCAGATTTGGCGGAAAGTATAAAGGGTATTGTAATTTAAAATTTTAAACATGACATTATCACTCTGTGTAATATATTTTGGCAGTCCTTACGAGAGCTGGAAATTTATTAAATATTAAAATTCAACGGTAATTCAAAATTAGAAATATCATACTGGCCCATTGATGGTGTAATGTGATTGAAATTTATTAAATATTAAAATTATGGAGTAATTTTAAACTCAAGTTATTGTTGTCACAAGAGATCTTAATTATTTGGATGTTATAATTGTCGTGTGTGTAGACAATTAAAAATAGCTAATGCATTTTCATTTTTCATTTCCTCATTATCTTTATTATTTCTTCTATTTATATTAATTATTTAATTAACATTTTCTTATTTTTATCATAATAATTAAATAATTAAATTATCTTATTTTTTATTTATATTTATATTAATTAAATACTATTTCGATCTGGAGTTAAGAACATAAATTACATATAATGTTTTGTTGCTTTAATCAACATAGTTTATGTTGTGCTATTCAATTCCACTATTTGTTGTGGATGAAGGAGGCACCATAGGTGTGGCAACCCAACACCTGCACAATATTTGTTACAAATCTTTCCAAAACCACTCCATCATGGATATGACCACTAGCCCAAAGTGAGCCACCAATGATCTTTTTTACGACCTCCCTATTGGCCCCCTCATTGACAATGATTATGGATGTGACAGTTGGATGTACATGGACATTGACTATTATATATATGATGTGATGATTTATATGATATGTGATTGGATGACATGATTTTATGATTATATGCATGTGACTGACAATGGTGATGTAGGATGTGGATGTGTGTGCGTGTATATATATTGTATATATGTATTATATTGGCATGTGCGATGTAGCATGGGAATGTTTATATGATCATGCATGTGCATAGGAATGTTATGATTATGATACTGTATGTTGTAGGATGTATGGATAATATGTATGTTTACAATGATGATAGATATATGTTATGTAATTCTAAATGAACCTAATGCACATGGATGAATTAAATGCAATGGATGGAAAACTATAATAATATAAATGAACCTAATGGGCCAATGTCATTAAATGACAATGAAATGATGAATGATAATGCAAAAGATGTTTAGACTAACAAATCTAAACAACTTAATGAACCTAAATGAGAACTGCACATGGATTAAGATGCTTAGACTAACAAATCTAAACAACTTAATGAACCTAAATGAGAAACGCACATGGATTAAGATACTTAGACTAATAAATATAAACAAATTAAGTGCAACTAACTAATTAATAAAAATGGATTAATAAATGCAAAAGGTTCTTAGACTAACAAATCTAAACAACTTAAGTGCAACTAAATGATTGATGAAAATTGATTATTAAGATGACATGTGGTATGGGTGTCAAGACGTAACACATCAATCATAGGTACACAACTAGAGGAATATGGAAAGAAAAGAGATGAAGCATGTGCACACAAAAATCCAACATTAAATGGGGTGAGGAAAATGAAAAGGATAGAGAGGTTGTGTGATACAATTGAAAGATAAATGAATTGGAAATATGTAGGATAGATGGATGGGGGATTGTGGAGTGCTTAATTAGAACTTCCATGTAGTGAGCACTTAATTTGATTTAGCATGGGATACAATGCACCAAGGTATGAGGTACTAGGGTGACATTGTATCACGTGCATAGGACTGAGTCAACAAACAAAAAGTTTAATCCAACATTATACAAAGTCACAGGGAACATTGGTAGGCATGATGCAGGAAAATGACAAACAAAAAGAATGCTACAACATAACACAAGATCACAAAGGATCTTAGTGGACACAATGTGGGGAAACCAAGAAAACACACCAACAAAAAGCCAATACCTTGCTCCTATTTTGAAACTAGTCAAAGGACACCATGCTACGATGGATCATGGCGACCTCAAGTAGGTAAAATAGGAAGCTCAAAAAGGAAAGTAAGCAAATATTCTAAAATCACCAATGAAATGGAAAATTATCTTAAGTACCCTTTTCCATAAGGATGATGGATGGGGTAGATGTGGTATGATTTAAAGAATGATTTATCTTGCAAAGACCAAAGATGGGTAGAATTTAGGATTCTCATGAAAAGAGGAAAATGAGATACCTGAAACCCAAGGCGGCTAATGGATTTTGTTGAAACTTACCAGCTTGATATGGGAGTCTTGACTAGAAAAAAACATAAGGATGAAACCTAGCAACCAGTACGCATGAGGATGGACCTAGATAGTGACACAAGACTAACCTTATGTATAGGACACATGATATATACAAGATGTACACTGTTTGCATAGGATGAGTTTGCATGACAATATTAGTATAACACAATGATTACAATTATTCCTTAGAGTCATTTAGGATGTGTCAAAAAACTAGTGTATGAAGCTCAACAGGATTCTTATCCAAGTCATCAAAAATCAATTGGGAATAAAGTAGGATGGGTGGATAAGAGGTAGGCAAGATAGAATGAAGGATTTTATTAGGATGCAACGAGACGAGGGCTTAGCAAGACAATGGAACATCCTTTCTACACATGCTCAAGATGCCACACAAGGTGGTTTCCACCATAGGATGGATTATTTCTCTTGACTATTTTATACTTTTTATTTTTATTTTTGAATAGTGGGATATAAGGTAGATTTAGGCATGAAACCACTTTAGATGGATGATGTTGAGTGGTTCATCTAGAGGTGCACCTTTTGGAGTGGTTTACTGATATGCTCCTAATCCTTACTTGGTGGTAGTCATATATGACTCTAACCAATTAGGTTCAAATGTGCCCTTCTTTTCCCTATCTACAAGGTTTCTCTATTTTTCCTTGAGGACGGATTCACCAATCTGAAACTCTCATGATTTGATCCTTTTGTTGTAGCTTATACAAAACCTATTTTGATAATACTAGAGATGATTTAGGGCATTGGCATATCTTTCATCTAGGAGATCAAGCTGATGTAACCATGAAACTCGATATTCCTCATTATTAATAATTTTGAGAGATATGACATGCAATGTTGGGAGCTTGACCTCAATTGGTAAGATAGCCCTGGCCCCATAAACTAATGAATATGGAGTGGCACTTGTAGGTGTGCATTCGAAGTTGCAGTATTCCCATAAGGCAGGGTTTAAGTGAAGGTGCCAATCATGGCTAGTATCATTGACAACTTTCTTAAGGATTTTAAGAAAAAATTTATTGGTTTCCTTTGTTAGGGCATTATCTTGGGGGTATTATGGAGTATACCATCAATGTTAACTACAAAAATTTCATAGAGATTACAAACATCCTAATTCTTGAAGGGTCTGCCATTATAAAAAATGATGGTGGACGAGATACCATATCGACAAATGATATGATAAAGGATGAAATTGGCAATTTGGATGACTTTAATGAGTGTGAATTGGATGGCTTCAACCCACTTCATGAAGTACTTAGTGGTGATGATGATGAACTTGTGGCCATTGGATGAGGGAGGATGTATCTTACTAGCCAAGTTGAGACCCCATTGAGAAAAGGGCCAAGGAAAAGTAATAGGTTGTAATGCTTGGGAGGGTACATGAATAAGATTTCCATGTTGCTAACATGCCAAACATTTCTTGAAATATTGACAAACATCATGCTCCATAGTTAGTGAATAGTATTTGATACATAGAAGCTTCTTAGTAAGGACCATTCCACTACTATGAGCCATGCAGATACCATTGTGAACTTCTTGTAAAGTGAGGTATGATTCCATTGAATTAAACATCATCATAGAGAACCATCATACCCCCTATGATATAAGGTATCTCCCAATATAGTGTAATAGGAGGATTATTGGATGAAGGATTTACATTAATTGTAGGTTAAGTTTGGTGGAAGATTTTGGTCATGGGGGTATGTATAAATTTCATGGTACTATAGCGATTTAGGAACAAAAATATCACACACCATATTCGTATCTGGGACGTCATAATTTTCCAACTCACATATATGGCTACGAGTAGGCATGTCAACTATGGATCCAATAGTGTCCATTGCAATGATTTTTTTGTTGTTCTTAAGGCATTGCAATTGTGGAAACAAGATGTGAGTGAAATACTCCTTGAAGATATCAACCATCCCTTTGTAGGGTAGAATCTTGTCATCTTTATTTTGGTACTTATTTAATGACAAGTTGAGAGTCCCCCTAGACTTGTAGGTCTAGGTGATTAGTGACCATTTTTAATTTTGTGATTAAAGCTTCATACTTCATTATATTATTTGTGCAAATGAAATGCCAACCTGGAAGCCTTGGGAATGAAATCACCTTGAAGGGTGATGAAGAGGATTCCTACCCCTGAGCCACGGTGTGCATATGACCCATCAAAATACAATTTCCATAGGGGTCCTCAACAACCATGATGATAGAATCATATGAAAAATTTTCTATTAAAGGATGGGTGTCTATGAGTGGAGCCTCAATAATTTGATCTGTAATTACTTGTCCTTTGATTTCTTTGTAGTCCACATACTCAATATCAAATTCACTCAATAGCATAAACCACCTATCCATACAACCCATGAGAATTTTTCTAGAAAGGAGTTACTTGAGAGTATTGACCTAGGAGATGAGTTTAATTTGATGTCTTAGCATTGTTACATACCAATTGTTCTCGCAAGTAAATTTCCTAATTTTTCACTTCTAAGTAAATAAACTATGTATCTTAACCATTGCTATAATTTTTTTATTTTCCAAATGAGAACAAATGAACATAGATGACATTACAAATTACAAATTCCATTTCGAATATCATATTCCACATGTTAAAATATTTCCAAAGAATGTGCATACAAAGTGCATACATGGCTCATTCAAGCTTCAAAGCAATATACATAGATGGTCTAGGAATCTCCTTTCAAGTCTCGGTCGCCAGCTAAGGAGGAGAAGAATCACTCAAGCGATTTTCTACCAACCATGGACTCATATGCGGTCCCATGCACATCTATCATTGGATAAATAGCCCTTCCCTTCAATGAAGAGATTGGTTGAATAACCTCATAATTATAACCATACTGAGCTTAGTGTTGTGCCCTACATAACTAGAACTTGTATACTTTACAATCCTGATCTAGTATGCATAAAAGGAACGGGTGATCCCATAATAGTGGTTTACAATTTTTGGCCAAACTGGACACTGGAATTATTTTTTTAAACTAAATCTTCACATTCGGGCACCTATAGTGGCTAAACCATGAAGAATTTGGAGATGATGCAAACCAGAGTCTAGTCACATTTTGTTTGTAGATTCAAAAATATTTTTTTCAAAATTTTTGGAATCAGATTCCACTTTTTTTCCATCTCCCACGAAAATTGGTTTTTTTCAAAAAACAACATTTTTAAAAAGTGACGCACACCGTATAATGCATAACTTTTTTTCCATGAAGGATAAAATTATAATTCTTTCGAATTTAGATTTGTAACTCCTATATCTAGTGCTTCCACTTGGTTAGATAGTTTTTTATTGAATATTTTTTCTTTAGTCAAGTTTCAAAGTCAAACCAATTACAATTCAGACATAGTGCGACCGTATAATGCATAACTTTTTTTGTATATATCAAAATTCAAATTTATTTTTTCTATTGGATCAAGGACTTCAATGTATGGTGCACTCATATTTTTTAAAAATTTTTTTTATAATTTTCTATTTTTCCACATGTGCAGAACAAAGACCTTCATTTTCGATTAAAAACCTATGTTTAATAAAACTAAAATATCAAATACATAATAAAACCAATACATATTAAAATTATATTCGTTGGATAGCTCATCCCGAGGACTACCTGATTCCAGTTGGGTTTGTGAATATTCCTCCATTTTCATCGTCAAACCGAGCTCCGAAGTGCCAAAATTCAAGTTTTTTTTCTGTCTCGGGGGGGATGAGGAATAAAGGGGGTTCGAATGAACCCCTAGGGGTTCGAGCGAACCACTTGGGGTTCGCTCGAACTAGGGTTCATTCGAACCCCCCTTCTATAAGGGGTTTTGATGGATTTTTTTACGGGAAAGTATTAAGAGGGTTCGGCCGAACCTAGGTTCTACCGAACCCCTAATTGGTTCGGTCAAACCAATAGGTTCGTACGAACCCCTAAAATCAAGCTTTTTGCCATGCATTCATTTTTTGTGAGTTTTCCTTCCTCACTTCAATTGTATACCACTATTGTGGCTTCACCCAAACACAGTTAACTAATAGTAGAGCCAAAGGAAAACAAACTACTTTGGCCAAAGTATTCTCGCTCAGTACTTCGAGTGATAGTCATCCTATTCACATACACTACCCTAGCTCGATTTGACTTTAGACCATTATAACTATGCATAGGTAAACCTTCAATAGGTAATATTTAGCCCCATAATTAACCTATTTCCTTTTCCCAAACACAATGATACCTCAATAAAACATAAGCATCAACATAAGTTACCCCCCCCCTTTAATGGATAACCCATCCTTGGGTATAGCATATATGCTTTCTAAGTCTACAAGATAACTTGTATAATATAACTCAATGAACCATTTCCATTTTGTCAATCCTAGTATGTAATACTATGGACGATAATCAATCACTTCTTAATATGGAGTAAGTACAAGAACTTATAAGGAAAACATATCAACAATAATTTTCCTTTCCTACAAGCAAATGGATTATAATTCTATTTCAAGTATATAAATACAATTTCCAATTTAAACACACAAAGCAAGCAATCTTTCATAAAAAGATAAAGCATGAAGAGAATAGAATCTCATGCCTGTTTAATGCTTAATCTAATTGACCCACTGAATCCCAACTTAGCCTCCTCTTAGAATCAACTTAGCAGCCAACCTTCTCAATTTCTCTCACTAAATTCCTCATAATAACTTTCAGCAATTCAAGAATTCTCTAAATGAAAAAAATACAATAGAATGAAGCAGCGTAATGATGCAAAGAAAATTTGTATCCAAATGAGGTGAGAATGCCTCATATTTATACCCAAAAACCAACTTCTACAACCTACAAACAAGGCTTAAGCAATGACACTTCTCAACAATATATCATCGACTCAACTTATCAATGAAAAGGTGGCAAATTCCTAACATAATACTCATCAAAACTATACAACAAATCAATCCTATGCTTGCCAACAATAGTTTGACTATTTCATAAAGCACATGCCTCATTCAAGAAATCGACTTCCAGGCTTATAAGACTTCTAAGAGAAACACAAAATTCATATTATGACATAAAGTATTCTTCACATTTCCTATACTTAAGCTTGTTGTTTACTCAGTGGAATAAGTCAGTGTTCTGTTTGGTTGCATCTCATAATGTTGACTTAGTCATGGTTATTTCATTCGACACATTTGCAGAGTATCAACTTTATTAAACATTGATGCTTATTCATTTGGTAGCATGTCGCCGCCTTCCCTTTTAATACGCAACATTTATAGGTTTTCAATATTATCTATATGCATTGTGTAGCATATTATTTAATACATTTCCAATGCATGGTTTCTATTGATAACATATGTGGTTAATACATAGATTAATATTCACTTCAATAAGTAACACATAATATATCATAAGCAAAGTCTTTAAAGACTTCATTGGTGGGTATATGCATAAATAATGCGCTATAGTAATAAGCAATGCCTTTCCAATAATCAGCCTTTAAATACATTCCATAAATCGGCCAAAGCATATATACATATAATATATATATATATATATATATAACATACTAAATAGCATTTAACGCTATATATATATATACATACTTAGACAAGAAGTTTGTCTAAATAATCCATTTGATATTTGAATTCAAATAAGATCAAGTTAACATTTCATATACAATATTGTTTATATATATATATATATATATATATATATATATATATACGTACGTATACATATATATTGACATATTTGTATGGATATTCCCATTTGTCAACACATACGTGTATACCGATATGTGTATACATATGTATATATGTATATATCTCATATATATATATATACATTCTATTACACAATCAATCACATAAACAATTGCTATCTTATTGATAGGTATATATACATGTGTTGTATATATATATACATTTCATATTGTCCTCTCGATATCACCATGCCCATGAGCAACCCGTCCATAAGCGTGCATATATATACTTCAACAAGAAGTTTTTCTAAATAATCCATTTGATATTTGAATGAATAAGATCAAGTTAACATTTCATTTACAATATTGCTTGTATGCATATATACATGTATACATACGTATACATATATCGACATATTTGTATGGACATTCCCATTCGTCAACACATATGTGTATACATATGTATATATACATATATATCTCATATATATATATATACACACACAATCAATCACATAAATAATTGCTATCTTATTGATAGGTATATATACATGTGTTGTGTGTATATATATACATGTCATATTGTCCTCTCGATATCACCATGCCCATGAGCAACCCATCCATAAGCGTGAATATATACACTTCGACAAGAAGTTTTTCTAAATAATCCATTTGATATTTGAATGAATAAGATCAAGTTAGCATTTCATATACAATATTGTTTGTATGTATATATACATGTATACGTACGTATACATATATTGACATATTTGTATGGACATTCCCATTTGTCAACACATACGAGTATACTGACATGTGTATACATATGTATATATGTATATATCTCATATATATATACATACACACACACAATTAATCACATAAACAATTGATATCTTATTGATAGGTATATATACATGTGTTGTATATATATATATACATGTCATATTGTCCTCTCGATATCACTATGCCCATGAGCAACCTGTCCATAAGTGTGCATAGGTACGTCTACCTATGTACTCTCATGTTTGTGTTCCCTCACATGTATGGGTTAATGTCGACATGCATATGTATACATATATATGTATTCTATGTATATATATCTCATCAATTAAGTATAGCAATACGAAGAATAACTTGCATACACCAAACACTAAACACAATCCAAGAATGATCTTAACAGTAATCAAGATCCTTCCTAATGCAAACACATTGTACTAAGGATGACTTACCAATTCCCAAAACTATGACTTGACTCAACCATTCTATTCTAGTAAGTCCGTGCAAGCTCAATTAGGTTTCATTATAGGTTACTCGACCAAGTTCTTCTCCTAAGTGATACTTCCCCTTGCTTTCAGGGGATTGAATCTAAACCTACATCCAACCTTACACATTTTCATGGTAGTCAGTCATTCATCAAAACAAGCATTTGCATTATACTTTTCATAGTTAGAATATCAAATTCAATAACCAATCATTCCATATATGCATTCCATCACATAACATTAAATGAAATAAACATTCATTCATAATTCTCTGATAAACAAAGTGCAACCATATATAATTCCAATCAGAATTCCAAATACATTCACATATGCAATAATTTACCCTAACATAGTATTAGTAAATAGGTAAACACACAATGGGGTGTGACAATCATATAGTGTCTAAGTTTTTGGGAACTAAAAACAACAACCAAGCATTCCTTTTCCATTGGGATGTAGTTGATCTCATACCCAACCAAGGTGCATGACTGATGTAATATATGACCCTTTATTTCCTATTCTCATCATGTTGAGTTAGAAGGGGCCCCATTGCAAGTGATGTAGCTGATATAAATTAGGGTTGTTCCTTGGATTAGTGGCATGAGAACTGGTTGTGATGCCAAATATTCCTTGATTTTATTAAATCCTTGTTAACAATATGCATCCCAAAAGCAGGTAGTGTGCTTGCGAGTAGATGAGTGAAAGATTGACACTTATCAACAATTTGAGCAATGAATCCTCTGATAGATTGAAGTTTTCATTATAAACCGCTTAACTATTTCAATATCCTCGGTGGAGGCATATCAAGGATTTCTTTAACCTTGGTAGGATCAACCTCTATTCCTCTACAGGAAACTATGAAGCCCAATAACTTGCTATCTAGTGATTCCAAAGAAGCGCTTTTTTGGATTGAGACTCAACTAATAACGAGTGAGACGATCAAAGATTCATTCAAGAATATGTGAATGAGCCTCTCTAGTCTTGTACTTTCCAAGAAGATCATCAATATAGTCCTCGAGGATGATGTGGATGAGATCACGAAAGTTTATTGTCATCGCTCTTTGG
Organism: Sequoia sempervirens; assembly: GCA_007258455.2. Taxonomy (NCBI): domain Eukaryota; kingdom Viridiplantae; phylum Streptophyta; class Pinopsida; order Cupressales; family Cupressaceae; genus Sequoia; species Sequoia sempervirens. The sequence goes on from VDFB02167307.1 coordinate 113,083, forward strand.
TAAGTAACCCCTGCATTCTTAAGATAAAAGAGAATCACTTGATAGAAAAAGGTATCCCATGGAGTAGTGAAGGAGGTTTTATGTTGATCTTCATCTGTTATATGGATTTGATTATACCTAGAGAAACCATCCATTAGGGAGAACATATAATGACCTACTATTAGATCATCAATGATGTTGATTTTAGGCAATGGAAAATCCTCCTCAGGACATGCCTTGTTGAAGTCTCTAAAATCGATGTAGATATGGATGCCCCTAGTCAGCTTGGATACTTGAATAACATTAGACACCCATTCAGGATAGTTGATTGATTGAATTAAACCCACTTCTAGTAGCTTTTCTAGCTTTTCCTTAACCAAAAGTGCTATATGTGGATTCATCTTGCAAATATTTTTCTTGATATGTTTTACATTAGGATGCACCACAAGATGATGGACCACTAGAGACATATCTAAACCAAACATATCTACATATAACCATGTGAAGTTCTTAAATGCTTTGTTCAAGTTATATAAAAATAGTTTCTATTCTTCACTAGACAAGCTAGTCCCCACATATGTGATCCATGGTTATGGCATAGTTCCCTAGTTGATGTCTTTGGTCTCTTCAATTAAGACAGTAGAACTTTTCATTCTCTACATTCATGTGAGGAGAAGAGGGAGTTCCTCATCTTTTGGCACCTCAAGGATGTTTTCACCAAAAGATATGTCCTTTATTTTGATTTTTCCTAGATTCAAAAGTGCCTCAGAGAGGTTTTCACTAAGGTATCCTTTGATTTTCTTTTGATTTTTAATTTTACGACTAAGGAAATCCTCTTCCCCAAAGTAAGCACCTTCATTTAGCTTGTAGACAAATTCTGATTTAGAAACACACGTAGGAATTTCATCATGTAGATCCATGAATGCCAAAAGGGCCTCATTGCTCTCAAATACATCAATTGGTGGTGAGCCTTGTTGATCCCAACTGATAAGGGTAGGATAATGAAGTGGAAGGTCAATGGTTAATATGGTATGGTCGATGAAGAGGGGAGATATCCAAATTATCAAAGGAAGTTATGATGACATTGTTATCGATATTGTCCACATCATTGGAATTTACCTTAACATCACGAGAAAAATTTAATGATATTACTAGGTGCACTTGGGACAATGCATAACCAAGTCCTTGGTTGTCTTCATTTGTGGAAGGAGAAATAGGCTCAAGGATTCCTTGTTCATGAATGCTCAATCCTTTCCCTTTGTAATGCATGTTTTGACTTATGTGAAAAGGATTGGGGAATGTCTTTTAAAAATACTCAAGGCGAGTATCATCAATATTTGTACCCTCTGTGTATAGCCATTGACTAATGTTGTTGTCAATGTGTTGCTCATCCAGAGCGCCAAGTGATTGGTAGACTGTAAATCCATATGATTTGATGTTGGGCACACTTGAAGACTTTTGTTGATTGGGTCAACCATAGGAGTGTGGAAAAGGAGGCATTTAGCCTACATGGAAAGCTCCATTCAATGTGTATTCTCCATAGCTTGTGTCAATGACCCTGACCTTGGGATCGAGGATAGTGTAAGTAATGGATGAGGATGTGGATGACAATTTAGTGTTTTGTTGGGAGGCATAACTCAGTGCTTATACAATGATGGTAATGATTATATGTGGCCTCCAATGAGTGGCAATACTCAAAGGGGTGTGCATATGGATAATTGTGACTTCAATGCCATTGTGGGGAAACTTGAGACATTGATGATATGTGGATGGAACATCTTACATAGCATGTAGCCATGGGCAACCAAGGAGGAGGTTATACAAAAGGTCAAGATCAATCACATGACAAGTAGTATATTGCAATGTCATACCCACCTTAATGGAAAAACAAATGGTGCCTTTTGAGTCTCTTTCTATATTATCATAAGCCTTAATGGTGATTACCTGAAACTCTAAATCAAACATCAAATTTCCTACTTGTTTAATGAATTTCAATATGCATAAATTAAAGGTAGAACCATTATCCAACAAGATTTGTTTGATTTAGGGATATGAAGAATTTTATATGCAATGCTTTTTTGTGGGATGTATCCAAGGGTGCAATATCATTTGTGCTAAAAGAAATCTGATATGGGATCAGTGACCCATGAGTGCTTGGAATTGGGTAGGGTTAATGTTGTTGGGGACTTGTGATTCCTATAAGGATTTCTCAACTATCTCTCTATGGATGTGGGATGTTTTGAGAAGCTCCAAGATAGATTTTGATGCATAATTTGTCTCAAGATGGTCTAAGAGACTATATTGAGTAGCTGGGGAGGATGTGCTAGATGGTCCAAGGATGGTGACTCTACCATGTCTTGTGGTGAGAACATGCTCAAGGTCTTTGTACTTGATTTTAATCATGGTTACCTATGAAGGTATCTAAGTGATACATCTAATAATGTTGTGATAATTAAAGGGCACTTTAGTGTAATTAACATGGTTGGCTTGATTCCCTTGATTATTCAGTGGATTAGGGGTGTTGGATAAGGTGGAAGGTCCTTGCGAATTTTTAGAAAATGACTTAATATATTTCTTGTTGATCATTATGTGAGGAGGACTTCACTCTCTTTATCTCAATATTGTCTTGATCAATGAGGTCTTGAATGTAGTTCTTGAGTTTCATGCACTTGTTTGTGGAATGACCCTTAACTCTATGATAATTACAACATGTGTTGTCTTTATACCAAGATGGTTTATTTTTAGACTCATCAAATGGTTGGGTCATAGGAAATGTGACAAGGTTGGATTGAACAAGCTCTCGAAACACGTCTAAAGGTTCCCCAAGAGTGGTGAATTTGTGTTTCTAATTACCTTGAGTGTTTGATTTGGATTGTCCTTGGGGGACGAAGATGGGATAAATGTCATGAGGTTGAGTGATAGTTTGATTTACATTGGTTGGGTTTGTCACTTGAACATGTTTTGCATCGGTGACACCATCACTCACAACATTCTTGTTCTTTGTCCAAAACCATGGTTTTTCATTAGATTTATCATTGTTTTCCTTATAGATCTTCACAAGACATTTGGTTATAAGTTCCTTTTCAATAGTGACCCCTTTCTCTTGATTATTTTATTGAACGTAGATGTGCAATAAATTTGCAAGTGGAAGGACATATCTTGGTTTAAGTTTTGGACAAAGATGTTTGACCAATTATTTTTCCAACATGGGTTAGGGGAGACGACTTGTCAACCCTCTCCATCTTTGTAAATAAGGTGTGAAACTCTCACCATTTCATTGTTTTGCATTGCAAAGGTCTACCACAATGACCTCATGCTCAACATTGTAGAAAATGTGTGCCACACATTTTTTAGATGGATTGGCGAAAGTGGAAACTGATCCATGAGGGAGCTGCATGAACCACTCCAAAGCTTGTTCACCCAAGCTACGAGGGAAAAAACGGAGGAGGTAGTTATCACTATAGGCCACCTCTTGGCACGCCATGAAAAATTATTTTAAATGATCACGAGGATCTCCCTTTCCTTTGTACTTGATAAATTTCAGGATCTCAAAATGTTGAGGAAAGGGGACCATTGAGATGTTTCGATCAAAGGGGTAAGGGCACAATTCTTCAAATTTGAATTGTTTCTTATCAATGCTTGCTTGTAAGATTTTGAGAGCTAATTTTATCTCCTCCCACTTAGAATTTGTGGGTGTTCTTCCTACATGTCTTGTTGTGTTGATTGGAGGACCCAAAGGATTTTGTATGGACAACGCATTCGCTAATCAACAAATCACATTCATTTAATTGGTTTCGGCTTCGCTTAAATAGGCTTGAAAGCGCATTCGCCAAGTAATAGAGCAGATTTGCCTAAATGGAAACGGATTCACATAAGCAAAGATTGACATTTTTTTACGATGGCGAGACCTCAAAGAAAAGTGCATTCGCTCAATCATATAGTGGATTCACCTAATGAAAAGCACATTCGCCTAACCAAGAAATGAACTGCGAGGGAAGTACACTTGAACCAAGGGGGATTCGCCTAGATATAGAGTGGATTCAGCTAATTTAAAGTGGATGCGCTAGATACCAAGCTAGATTCGCTTAACTATGGATAGGACTGGACTAAGGTTTTATGACAAAAGCAGATTTGCCTAACGATAGGACGAATTTGCCTAAGGGATGATGGATTTGCCTGAGAACATGATGGATTTGCCGAACTGACTGGATTGGACTAACAGAAAAAGGACTAAAGATAACACAGACAAAAACAAGACAGCTGATGCAGACTAGACTGATGAAAAATATTCACGGGTACATCACAAGAAAACACATCAGGAATGCACACAAACCCTATAATCATTCAAGTAGGATTGACAACTAATGTAGGTCCACAACACAAGCACCAATACTATCTACCTATGTTTGGATATCTAGAGACCACAACTCCAAAGGATGAAGGATCTCTTACTGATGGTGGCCGAATGGAGACGCTTTAGTAATCTCTATCTCAGTGTCTAAAAGTACATCATGAGTAACTTTGAGGTACGATATGCATCCCCTACATCACACTAACTAATAGCCGAAAGGTCTTATGTTAGGCTTATACAAGGTGATCTAGTGCATCCTCTAAATATCAAGAGGGTACATGAGGCACAACCGTGAGCATTAGTATGTCACAAGCGTGGATTGGGAACACCCACTAGGATGCACAAACCAACCTTGCACTCCTAGTTTGTTAACACCCAAACATTAAAGCTTTGCTAAACACAATATGACTAGATTAGGGTACAATTTTTGTTCTCCCCTTTTATATACCTCGTCAATTCATGTAGTTGAGGTCCTCCTTTGGGGGGATAAAATTACCAAGCAGACCTCCTAAAGGGAGTGAAATGATGGCTAGCTGCTTTTGATCTTCAGACTCACGCGAAGTGCAACAAGAGATCGTAAGTGAGACAAGTATCCTTAAGATTACACAACAAGACTTAGATCATATTTTGCTTTTTGATCTCTAGGCTCACTGAATGGTGCAAAGGGAGAGCATATATCAACAATAAGATGTCAAACAAAGCACACAATATTTTCATCCTATAATCTACTTTAGTGCCTAGATTTGTGATAAACAAATAAACTTTGGCAACAAACCAACAAAAGATGATGTCAATAATTTAATCCGTCTATCTTTGACAAATGTGGGCTACACCAAAGCATTAGTATGATCATAATCCAAGACAAGTTAGCTGGTCAGTATCAAAAAATTAAGCAATTTCAAGGAATTGACCAGAAACTGTAAGTAGATTATACCTGACGGATTCACCTAAACACAAGGTGTATTTGCTCTTTTACCTTTGGATTCACCTTTTCCCCATTTTTTTGGATTTTCTCATTTTCAAGTTGGATTCGTCTTTTTCGAGGTAGATTCGTTTAATTGTTTTGGTTGCAACTCCCAGGCGTAGCTTTGCTTCAAAAGTTTCAGTTTCGTCTAGTTGTAGGTCAAATTCGCCTTTTCCAAGGTGGGTTCACTTAATTGTTTTTTTTTAAGCTTCCAAGATTGAGTTCGTCTTTTTGCTCACACTTTCGCCTTTTGACAGGGTAGATTCACTTTGCCATAGGTGTATTCGCCTACGAATCTTACACAACATGAAAAACTAAAAACAACCAAATTTTGTTAGTTCAACCCATGATGTGGGTCTCACAAGCCATGCCAAAAATGTGTGCAAGAAAAATGTCTGCTAAGTGTAATATTTAGCAACAAAATCAAACTAAAACACTAAACAAGCAAACACTCAAATTGGGCAAAAAGAGATAAAAATAACATAGAATAAAATGAACTTAGACTATGTCAAACCTTCTATTGTGATGTTGTGCCTATAATGGTAGATTCAATACATTCGATATTTGTGCTCACTAGTAATTATAGGAATATAATGATACTCCAAGTATAAAATGAGTGAGATCAAGAAAAATTGTTAAGTGTTGCATAGATAGGTTTTAAAGTGAATTTTGATGAAGGGTTGAGATTGAAGGATGTAGATCAATGGACGAGATAGGTTTGGTCCTCTCAACTCATGAGATGCTGACAAGTGTCACCATGAGGTGAGTTGAGAGTAGTACGTTGGAGGTGCTTTAGAATATTTTTCATAAAGGAAAGCCTTGTATATGGGGACAAATTGAAGGGAATAGAGGAACTAAAAATTCCTTTTGGACACTTTTGGACGAAAAACCCATGTGCCAAAGGACATGGGGTCTTTTCCAAAAGGGGAAGAATTTAATGTTGAGAGGACAAAGTTGGTGGTGAAATAAATGGAAAAAGTTGACCCCCACTTCATCCTTGATTAAGTGTGTGCACATGATTAGGAGGGTGATTAGATGGGAATTAGTGGGTGGTTTTAGGACTAATAAAAAGTGATGGAGGATGTGACATGTGAGGAAATAAAAATAATAATTAAAATTTATTTATTTGATTTATTTGGAGAAAATGGGACAAAGTGTAAGGTGGGGGTAAATAATTAAATCAATTATTCACCTTAGGCTATAACATTAAAAAAATAGGATAAATTGGTTCAAGCTAATGGGATGGATAACAAATATTAATTAAATAATGAAGATATTGTTTAATTAATATGATAGGTTGAGAATGGACAATCTAGGGGTAAAATTGACCAAATGCAATGGTTTATTTTAGGTGTCTACAATATATTCGCCAAATTCAAATTTGTGGTTATGAACTATTCACTACTAAAAGAATCACTATATATCTCTCCCCTTTGATGACACTTACAACATAACTATTATCCCAACATAATGGTCTTTGGAGATTGTTGTTCATGAGTTTCCATGTATGGTTTTTATTTTTCATCTTTTTTGATTGGGCATGTACCTAATTTGATTATGGCATCATCTTCTATGGACATGGCAACATGAGCAAATTTTAGAGGCATCACCATCATACATATTGATATTTCTTCCTACTAATTCTTATTTGGAATGGGAAGCTCTCTTACATATATACTTGGTTTTATTTCTTCCCAAGGGGAGGAATATTGTTCAATGTTCTTGGATCTTCATCATCACCTTTTGTTGAGCATCCACCATTACTGCAAGAAATTACATGTTGCAGGGGATTACATAGTCTCTCATTTTCCCTATTGTGGGGGGAATCGTCAATTTGGTGACTAAATTTGTCCTTGAACATTGAGTCCTTGTGTGATTCTTACACTCCAAACTATGGTACGGGCAAGTAGATCAATAAGGATCTTTATGAGCACTTATCTTTTGTCTTCAACCTTTGTACACTTTCTTGAGGTTGATCTAGAAGAACATATTGCCTTGCAATAAAATAGAAGCCCTTTAAGGTATTTCTAAATATCTCCAATCCCTAGGTCTTTAGGAAGAAGTCAACACTTATCCATTAAGTGAACCATAGAGTAAAACATCACTATGTATAGGGATACGTTTGAACCCACAAAACTAATCTATAACCTTAACTTCATCAAAGATATATTAACTTGTCCTTTGATATAACACAAATCCAACATAAACATTGAAGTATTTCATTAACAAAAATACATTATTTTTTGTACATCAAACTAATATCAAAATCTTCTGCAAATACACTCACTTTAATTATAAAACTAGATACTTAATAATAACTTTTACATTTCCTAAAATAACATTTATAAAATTACCTTGTTTAAATTTATTTAACTTACCTACATTAACTCTGATTAAACTTTATTTTCGTTTTACAATATCAACACAGATGTTAATATATTAATGTCCTCATTGAACAAACATATGCTTTTTATCATTCAAAAGCATTGTTTATTGTAGAAGATTATCCATGCATATAAGAGCAAGCCTGCCAAATAATTAAACTCCTACGTGGATTAAAGGATTTACACTTGCTGTTTCAAATGTATTGGGATTCTCTACAAATCATAGAACCCATGGGATCAGGTGACAGGGCATACCCTTCATTTAAAGGGAGCAAACAAATATGTCATATACCTGCAAATACATCAAGGAACTCAACAAGGTTGGCTTCTTTGGACCTGAGAATAGTATCATAATTGATCCTGTACTCGGAGTATGTATAAGGCTTGTAAAGTCGTGGATGGTTGTCGTCAACAAGCTTTGCTGGAGCCCAAATCTTGTGATCACATGGAAAGTAGAAAGAAGTGGCCAGGGATATGCGATGCTTCCATCCTTTGTAAACAACTCTATGCGCTGAACTGTGGCATCTGCCATTGCTCCATGCCTACATTTCATGTCAAAGTGCTAACTAATTATATCTTAAAAGCACAAACTCATTTCAGTACTAGTCTTAAGAAAGAAATGGGTGAATGTTGAAGTACAAACTCATTTCAGTACCAAGACTAAACATGGCATTGAAAGGTGCATTGTAATTTAGTAATATTGTTTTGACTAAACTATATAATATTGTTTGTTTCCCTATGGCAGTAGACCAGATCATTTATAGTAGTAAAATCAATTAGTAGATTGACCACAATGGGTGACTTAAGCTCCTACTTAAGTGACTCAGATTTAGTTTTTACACAGCTATAATGGAGAATTTCAAACCTTAAGAGAGTCCCCAACATTGACAAGAAATGAATGAGGTAAAGGATTGACATCGAGCCACTTCCCTTGTCTGGAGAGGACCTGGAGGCCCTGCTGATCATCATTGCTGAGGACTGTAAGGCAACCAGTATCTGTATGGCAATGCAGAATCTCCTCTTCCATAGAATTTCCGTTAGATGAGTAGGAGTTTATTCGTATGTTGCTTGTACACTTTTCGAAATCAGAATTGTAAAAAGTCTTCAAATCTAAACCCAAGCTCGCAAGAATGATTTTACAAATTTTTCTTAACAGATCATCCACCCTGATGCCATATGTTCCAATCTTTTCGCTGCCATGCAATGCACAAATTGTTTAAAAACATACATTTTGATTTGCAATGAGTTTTTTTAAATGGTTGAAATTCAAAGAGGATTTTCTTAGCCAATTGAATGTGAAATAGGTAAATTTTGATTAATAAAAATAGGATAACTAATTAGTGAATGTTGTAAAATGAGGTGTAAATTAGTTTTTAGATGTGACCTATTTAATCATTGAACTATTCGATGGTTAAGTAGAGTAATGACAACTAATGTGATGTAAGTTATTTAGGTGGGTAGTGGAGACTCTCCTTCAACATCAATTTGTTTAATGGTAAAACAACCAATAATAATTTCAATGCAATAAACACACATAATATGATGGGAGCCAATTAGGTAAAGAGAGTAGATTCTACTTAAACATCAAATTGTTCAACCCTCATCTAATAACCATCCTTGGTTACTACTATTTTTATGTTATTTCACTTCTATCATTTTGTCACAACTCAAATACTATCTTAACTGACCAAGAAACTTTTTTCCAATTTAGAAGTCCCATTCCATACCCTCACCAACCATAACCATGGCAACAACTCTATGCCACAATCTTGCCTACTTACACTCAATATCATAAGCTACCAATATTAGGGTCATCCCTAACCCAAACCTATATCTTGGGGATTCATTCATAATGATATCGCTTACGTATCCCTTTCTAAGAATCAAAGGCTTTGTAGCTCATACACTAATAATAGAGAGACTTTGTCCCACTTTGAGATGAGATCTCTAACCTCTATTAAATCACAACAGTTAATTGAGCTTATGCTTGTAATTCAATCCATATACCATAGTATGCTAGCAAATACATTCTAATCAAATGTTAATTTGATGCCAACATCAATGCGCAAACACACACAAACCCACATAGTGATCAATTGACTCATACTTCACATGCACATAGTGGCTAGCTTTGCATACAATACATATATGCACAGTGTGACTAGCTCACTCATGCATTACACACACAATGAATAGCTTTGTATACAACACATATATACACAATGTGACTAGCTCAATCATGTGTCACACATAGTTAAGTATCTCATGTACACATTATAGGTACACTTAGTGAGTAGCCGGTGCATACAACACATGTACACAATGTGCCTAGCTCACACATGCATCACTACATAGTGTGATTAGCTCATGCGCACATCATAGATATACATAGTGATTAGCTTTTGCAAACAACACATAGTCACACATGCATCACATATATAGTATGAATAGCTCATACACACAACACAAATGCACATGGTGACTGACTTGTGCATACAACACATGTACCCAATGTGGCTGGTGGGAAAGAAAGAAGTGGATGCAACCTTATTGCAAGCATCTTCCCCTTTACCTTATTTATTAACACCTAAGCACTTAGTTCATGTCAATGGAAAAGAGGAGTGCCATGCTTCCTTAATGGCACGGCAGGAGCCCATTCCCTCGCCATTAATTTGTCTCCCCTCCCTGATAATCTGATTCAATCTACAGTTAAGTTTCCCTACTTCAAAATGACGGACTGGCAGAAATACTCTCATTTTTGTCATTTAATTTTACCCATGCAATGTCCAATGTGTAAGCTAGCTACTACAGGGGATGTGAAACTTCAAACAGTCAACAGTAATTTCAGAAGTAGTAAAATAACATTCAAATCTGGAGCCAATAAGAGCTATTGCTGGTTTTAATAGATTTACAAAATTTAAAGACTCAACAAAAACTGTAATATACAAGTAAATCCATACCAGAATTTTGGGTTTCCATCTCCAGGCCATACTTTATTAGACATTTCTTGAACTGAATCTAAATGAGGCAAGTTGGGGAGGTCAAAGCTTAAATTCCAAGGAGGAAGAGCTCTGTAGGAAGCGGTGCTGACTTTTGCTTTAACTTCAGCAGGCATTGCACATAACTGCTGGGTTTGGGACATGACATCTTCCAGAAGATCTGCTGGAATTCCATGGTTCACAACGAAGAAAAACCCCCATTCTCTGTAAGCTTCTCTCACTTTCCCAATCAACTCATGATCTTGAAGATGGTTTGATTCTTCACCATCAAAATCGTAAGGAAGCTGTGAAATATCAATAACAGGAAAATCTACATTCTCCACACTGGTTTGACGAGACATGATCCGAATCACAAGAGAAAAAGTACAGGAGATTTGTTTCCTAAGTCGATTAGGGTTATGAATTATATGACGGGGATGTAATATTTAGGTCTCCCTACGACCAGAGGACACTTGTAAACTGGTATTTTCTAATTATTTATTGTTTTTTTTATTGAAGCATGCAATAATGATACAAAAGTAAAGGCAACCAGAGCCTGCCAAGAAAGAACAAAGACATAACCAGAAAAGGCTGCTCTAGCAGTCAAGGACAACATCAGCTTGTCAACAAAGGACAGGAAAAAAATAGCAACAATGGAGGAAGTATTTTTTATTTTTATTTTATTTTTGATCAGCATGAGGCAAAGCCAAATTTTATTAATATAGCTACTATCAAAGGATCTTACATCTTATATTACAAGCTTATACTCCAAACCAAAACAGCAACTTTTCTTGACAGGATATAAATATCTGAAAGAGTTCTAGTAGACATAATTAAGTCCCAACCAGTGTTGTGGCCAAAGGAACAAACTGTCTCTTGCAAAAATGGCCCCAATAACAAAGGACCTTGATCATCTAACATAGCTTTACTACCACCACCTCACCACTTTACCTTCCGCTGCAATCTTCGATAACTCATCTGCTTCCAAATTTGCCTCCCTATATACATGATTAATAGGAAGTATTTTTTAGCCTATTTCAAAAGCATATATATGCTGGTAAACTCTAAGTGGCATTAAAAATATAATTTATGTTTTTTTTTTAAATTTATATATTATCAAATAAAATAAATAATCTAAATAATCATTATGTTTTTTTTTAATTTTTCAAAATTAACTTTTAACATTTTAAAAAATAAATAAGTTTTTAAATCAATTTTGTATTTATTAATATGATTAAATGTATGTAATAAATTAAATTATTAAAAATTGTTAGTTTATAAACATAAATAACATATGTGTAAAAGATTTTTATTTTTAAAAAAAACTAGTCTAGATTAATAAAATGATATATTTATAATTTAGTATAAATTAATGTATTTTGATATTAATGTTGAATTTTGAATAAATAGAATGGATTTGGAAATTTAATTTTATAATTAGAGAATGAATGTTTATTGTTTAAATAATTTTTTCATCAAGGGGCATAATGCAGACTAGATTTGGCGGAAAATGTAAAGGGAATTGTAGTTTAAAATTTTAAAAATGAGATTATCACCGTGTAATATATTTTGGGATTCCTTGAGAGCTGGAAATTTATTAAATATTAAAATTCAACGGTAATTTTAAATTTAAAATATCATATTGTCACATAGTTGGTGTAATGTGATTGAAATTTATTAAATATTAAAAATTATAGAGTAATTTTAAACTCAAGGTAATATTGTTGTTTATTTTTAAGGCATCTTAATTGTTTGTGATGAAGATTTAAGTGTTTTTATGTGTAATGTGATTAGAATTGAAGTTTGTTCTTTTATGGATGTTCTAATTGTTGTATGTTTATATGGGTGTCTTTATTAAGTCAAGAAGTATTTTACAAGCATCAAGAAGTCTTGTGTCCTTATCATACACATCACGACCAAAACATTCTTAGACATTTCCTTTTTAAAACTAGCTTATCTATCTTAATATATTAATCTATTTATTTTACGCTAAGAGATATCATTATCGAGGCATATTTTTTAAATTCAAAAAAGAAAAAAGCAAAAAAAATACACCTTGAAAATGATATATCTCGGTGTATAATATATAGATTAATATATTAAGATATATAAGCTAGTAGCAGTCACAACGCAACACATAACATGAATTAATATAAATTATACAATATTATTTTATTATGTTATTAGATAAATAATAATATTTTAGCATATTTAATATAAAAATTTAATATAAGTTATGGTTAGGGGTCAAACATGGTTAGGTTCAAACTTTTATTAGGGTTGAGGTTCAAGTTTAATTGGGGTTAGGGTAAAGGTTAAAATAGGGTTCAATTAGGGAATTTAAACCTTTGAGTTAGGGTTAGGGTTGAATTAGGGGAAATCTTTGAGTTAGTGTTAGGGTTAAACTATGGTTAACATTTAAATAACGTTAGGGTTAGTGTTTAATTAGGGTTAGTCTTAGGGTTAAGTTTTAAATAAGGTTAGGGTTAGTCTTAAAATAAGATTATGATTTTATAAATGATAAGGGTTAGCATTCAAATAAATTTAGGATTTAGGGTTCAATTAAATTTATGATTAATGTTCAATTAGAGGAAGGGTTTGGGTTAGGTTTAGGGTTAAGATAATGGTTAGGGTTAGGGTTATGATTATGGTTAGGGTTAAGATTTAGGGTTATGATTAGGGTAAGGATTTATACCATGAATAGGGTTAGGGTTAGGGTTAGGATTGTGGTTAGGTTATGCTTTACGATTAGGGTAAGGATTATCGTGATGATTAGGGGTATATCATGTAGTTAGGGACAATGTTAGGGTTAGGGTGAGGGTGAGATTTTTGGGTAGGGTAAAGGTTAGGATTAGGATTAGGGTTAGGATTCAAGTTTGGGTTAGGATTAGGATTATTGTTAGAGTTAGGATTATATATATATATAGAGGTATTAGTGATATATATGTAATATTTATATTTTGAAAATAAATGAAATGATATTATGTTACATAAACCATAGCACTAATTATCCATCATATAATCAAAATCTATATGGCATATAGTCATTGTTAAAGTATATAAACATGTTTATTTTAACCATCCATCATATACTTTAATACATTATAAATAATATAAATATTATCCATGACAATATAAATCTATGTTTGTACTAATTTATATAAAATTTTATTCTCTTTATTTGTACATAAACCATAACACAAATAATCCATCTCATAAATGTAATTCAAAACCCATATAACCATCTATAATGTATATAAAAAGCTTCTTCTGAACTATGCAACATATATTTGAATACATAAACATGCATAAGTATCATAATTTATCATATAAGTAATATCCATAAGTCATATTTAACCATTTTGAAAGTATATCAAATTAAATAAGATTTGTTGAAGGTAAAATAAGATGTATATAGAAATAAAACTTCATTGTAATGGTGTAAATACATGACAAATTCTTCACTGATGAGAACTGTATTACACCCTTTATTTTCAAACTGATCATGATATACTTCTTTGAGAAACTTTGGAAATGCAGCTACTTTTGTATACACCTCTTTAACTTTTTTTGCAACATCTTCCATTTGCAATATTTCTAGTTCATCAACATCTTCGATCATTAAGCTAGTGTTTTCAATTTGTTCGAGAATTTTGCTACATTTCTCCAAAACAACTCTTTTGCATTTGTCCATAATGATTTCAACAACATTGTTTGAGTTTACAGAGCCATGTGGGCTTGAAACAATGATTTCTGGTTCATTTTCTGAAACATCTATAGCATCAATTATCTGGTGTTCAAAGTGGAATTCGATAAAATTAAGGTTAGTATCTAGGAATGATAAGAATAAAACTATTCATAATATGCTTTCAATTTGAATGATTTAAAATAATTTCATAAAGTTATTGAATATGATGAAGTTATTCATTCTTTTATAAGCGTGACTAGGTGATTGTTCAATGGTAGCAATATAAAGTAATTCATCATCATTGAGCTTATTTATTTTGCTCAAATATAATGGTTTAACAATATTTATTTAATTGAACATTTGTTTAACTGATAAATATTTTTTAAATTTTTAGTGAAATGATAAAATAATTGTAACTATCAATTTATGTAAATTTGTCTAAAACATACATTGTATCATCATTTAGCGAAATATATCTATTTTATAGTTTGAAAATAATGAAATTATATAAACCATGTGAAATTTAAGTTAATTTATAAAACATAAGACTAATAATGCATCATATAAATAAAATTCATAAGCCATATAATCATTTATAAAGCATATAAATGTGTTTAGTCTAACCATCCATCATTCACCTTAATACATTGTAAATAATATAAATAAATTATCCATAACAATATAATCCATCATAAAGTAGCAAAAATAATACGCCTCAAAATGATATCTCTCGGCATATAATATATAGATTAATATATTAAGATAGATAAGCTAGTAGCAGTCACGGTGCAACACATAACATGAATTAATATATAATTATACAATATTATTTTATTATATTATTAGATAAATAATAATATTTTAGCATATTTAATATAAAAATTTGATATAAGTTATGGTTAGGGGTTAAACAAGGTTAGGTTCAAACTTTTATTAGGGTTGAGGTTCAAGTTTAATTGGGGTTAAGGTAAAGGTTAAAATAGGGTTCAATTAGGGAATTTAAACCTTTGAGTTAGGGTTAGGGTTGAATTAGGGGAAATCTTTGAGTTAGTGTTAGGGTTAAACTATGGTTAACATTCAAATAACGTTAGGGTTAGTGTTTAATTAGGGCTAGTCTTAGGGTTAAATTTTAAACAAGGTTAGGGTTAGTCTTAAAATAAGATTATGATTTTATAAATGATAAGGGTTAGCATTCAACTAAATTTAGGATTTAGGGTTCAATTAAATTTATGATTAATGTTCAATTAGAGGAAGGGTTTGGGTTAGATTTAGGGTTAAGATAATGGTTAGGGTTAGGGTTATGATTATGGTTAGGGTTAAGATTTAGGGTTATGATTAGGGTAAGGATTTATATCATGAATAGGGTTAGGGTTAGGGTTAGGATTGTGGTTAAGGTTATGGTTTACTATTAGGGTAAGGATTATCGTGATGATCAGGGGTATATCATGTAGTTAGGGACAATGTTAGGGTTAGGGTGAGGGTGAGATTTTTGGGTAGGGTAAAGGTTAGGATTAGGATTAGGGTTAGGGGTATATAATAGTTAGGGATGGGGTTAGGTTTTGGCTAGGCTTAGGGTTAGGGTTAGATTTTGGGTTAGGATTATGGTTAGGATTAGGATTATGGTTAGAGTTAGGATTATATATATGGTTAGAGTTAGATAGCCAACATTTGGAACAGTAAAGCTTAGATGAATATAAGCTTCCAAGAAATTGATATTTCCTTGTTTTTTCTCTTTTCAAGAGGATTGTGGTCAAATATTTTAAGGAGATCCTTGATTCTTTGTAGGGAAAGACTTCTGATGAATCCTAGGCATGTTAGTTTTTTAATAGATGAAGAATAACCTTCCTTTTCCCCTATTTGGGTGAAAAGAAAATGTAGAACATGAGCATGAATTGAACTATGTGTTGTAGTAATTACCTCACTGTCATGCATAAGGAGAAGATAATATACATGGTAGATTACAAATAAAATCAACAAAAATAATACATACAGTCATACATACATAGTGAAGCATCCAATATCTTGATATTTTAATTTATATTTACATAATACATCACTAGATGTCCTTCATTACATGCACATGTTACAATGTTATATCCTTCTTGCATTGATATCTCACACCCTGTTCTAATGCTTCACGTATATATCTTATTTATCTTCTATTCTTCTACTTATCTCCTCATCCTATTATATTATTTTATTATATTCTTATAATATATATTCTTCTATCCTCCTTTAAGTGTGGTGCATATATGTTGCTCTTATAGCTTCTTTATGTATAGGGATGTCTACATACCTTCATTCTCCCTGGTTATACCCTTCTAAATTTACCACAAATTTTTTGATTACACTCCAATGCTTTCCTTCGTCCTTGTATAAATTTTAGCTACCTCCATGTTCATAGGGAACAATTAACCTAATTCCAATATTTGGCAGTTTTATAGATTTTCACCATTGGTCTCTATTAGGGCATCTTTTTAAGTTTTTAAACTAATAGGAATAGATCAACTATCCTTGTGGGTTTCAACTAGATCTATTATTAATCATAAATATAGCTATGTCCTCCTAACATCATCCCCTAACTTAAACAATGTCTTGTTCTCAAGACATGTTGGTTCTATTTTCTACAAAAGATAATCAAAACTTAAGAGAAAAAGGTTCCTTTCACTAAAAATAAGTGTGAAAATGGCCTCATCCACTGGTATAACATGCAACCCATTTTTTTTAAACAGAAGTGCACAAAACCTATTGAAGGTAAAATATTTGTATAAAATGACTCAAATTTGGTTCTAAGTATTAGTCCATTAGATAATGGTTTATTGGAGGCATTAAAATTGTACATTAATATCTACCATAAAAACAATTCCTCATCTAAAGAAGGAGCTATCATAATAGACAAAGTTATTATTTTATGTGCATCCACTAGGAGTTCTATAATTTGTGTTAATCACACACTTGCTACTTACCTAAGTTGTAACTTCATCTAAGATATTACACGAGTTGGAATTGGGTATGTAGATTCTTAATTTGTACCTCATTGTGCCATCCAAATTGTTCATTAAATCATAGGACTTAGATGCACATAAGATGTGGTTCTCCAAACTATCTTTTTTGGTGTTTAATTATTTAGTGGAAGTGTGCCAAGAAAAGCTATATTTATATAGGATATTGATATTATTTTCATCAAATTCTTATTTTCTTTGTTTAATTATAGTTGTCCTTCCATAGATTTTAATGCACGAGTTGCATTAGTTTTCTTCAGGTCATATGGTTGAAGGATTTTTACATTAATTTATATTTTTGACTATCCTGAGTCCTTACTTCTACTAACGAACCACTCATTTTGTCTTCCAAATATTGTTCTATCTCCATAGAATAATATACAAGAATTTGGGGAAGTTGTGTTTCTATACCATGCCCATTGTAATGCTCCTAACATAAACTTTTAACATAAAGACCAGTGATTTGTAGGTTGAATTCAATGAAAAAAAACATATGAATTCAAAGATAACTTTGATATATTGATGAACTTTATAATTTGATATGCCTATATGATATGTCAAATACAATTCATTAATATTGATCTGAAATGATATAGAATGTTATCACATATTGACAATAGTACTACTAACTTCCTTACAAATTCCTTGAAGCTTAGATGCAATTCCTAAATGATAATTCCCTCCAAAACCAAAGGGGTTCCATCCTTTGATCCTAGTGATTGTTGGTTTTTCATCCAACGATCGCAATCTCCCACGTTTTTTCGTCCACAGAAAGAATTTAGAACACAAGTGTCCCAAAATATAAAAAAATGATATAATAGTTTGATGCCTATTATAAGGATTGACTCCCTACATTATATGATAATAATTTCCCTAAAGGAACATGTTGGCCTTGATCCAAAATGGCACCAATGCCTAGAATTCAAATTTCAGCATGCTACACTAGGTCAGACTTGAGGCCAAAGTAGATTATTTTGGAGTTAGTGTGCCACTCTGTGGACCTATCCATACACTTCCTAGGCCCCTTCTTCTTGATACTTTGAAATAGGTACTACACATTTCACAAGTGGCCCACTCAATTCACCTGAAGGACTAGCTGCTAAGATTCTAGTGCACTTATCTTTTGATAGCGGTATCTCTCTAGAACCTGATCCATTCTTCATGAGTTTTGGATACAATATTCACATGTCTTTGTGGCATGTATGTTCTGATCTTCATTATGAGATGTGCTCTTAGAGAGGGATGTGAAGCAATGTTTGGATCTTCCATGGCATCAGAGAGGTGAAACTGGATAGTTTCTCATGGTGATCTTCTGTCAGCAATACCTTTCTAGAAATTGATCCTTTCCTTATGAAATTTGGATAGAACGTACATGGTTCTTGAGTGATCTCAGTTCCTTGGCCACAAGTTGGTTGGATCCTTTTTGATGGAATGCAAAAAATTTCATGTATGCCACTCTGCAAGTGTCTTTCTAGAAAAAGGGACATGGAAAATCCTCCTTTCCCAAAATTGCTTATCCTCAACCAATGCAAATTGGGATGCTCAAGAATGTCAGATCCTTCCCAAGTAGCATCTTCAATTGGAGAATTCTTCCAACAAATAAGATACTCAATTACATCTTGGTGTAGACACTTAAAAATTTCCTTAATGATACTACACTTGAATTTGATCACTAACTTCATTTCGTCCTAAATTCCATCCTCTTTTCGCTTATTTGATTAAATTAACCTAGTTATTTGATTAAATTCCTCATTTTCATCCATTGATCTAATTAATCTAATTAGTTTAACTCCTACCCTCTCACACTAAAATTTCATCTAGTTTAATTAAATAATGCAAATTGCTTAATTTAAACCCCCCCTTATCTCCTCTCATTTAATTAAATAATCTAAATCATTTAATTAAATGTCACAACCCCTTTTTCATTAAATAAACTAATTATTTAATGGACATCCTATTATTCCTCATCTTGCACATTAAAATTTAGTTTTAATTACTAAATTGCTAATTTCTTCACCCATCCACTTGCATAGGGAATATTCCAAAGGAATATTCTCCTCTTTGGCTCCAAAAAGGAAATGATTTCTTTCAAACAAACTTATCAAGCTAAGATCGACCCATTAAAATATCTCTTATCTAAAGCAACTCTCACTGGCTGAATGGCCAAATGGATAATGATCTTGAAAAAAATTGACATAGAGTATGTGGAGCGCAAGGCTATCAAAGGATGAGTTATTGTAGACCAACTAGCACAAGCACCTATTTATGCACAAAATCCTTTATATCTAAATTTCTTGATGAATTAGTGTTTCTCCTCAATGCAACAGATCAATAGAAAATGTACTTCGATGGATCATATACCCAACATGGATCAAGGGTGGGTATTCTCTTTATCACCCCGCAAGGTGACTGTATTCCATAGTCATACCAGCTATCATTCGCATGTACCAACAATATTTCTAAGTATGAAGCTCTAATAATGGGTCTAAGAATAGTGGTCCAATGATAATACAAAAGTTAAAAGTCTATGGAGACTCACAGTTTATTCTTAACCAATTCAACGACAACTACCAAACCAAGGATGATAAACTCACTCCTTACAAGAAGATGCCATGGTGACAATTGGGTCTTTATTAGACATGCCACATAATGTCCTTCAATGTGAATTCTTGGTAGAACATCTTCTCGTACCAGCTTTTAAATTTCCTAAATCTAATTTCATGTGTCTAATTGTTGGTCTTGGTTCCCCTTGGTATCATGATATATTCACCTATCTTAGCAAAGGTACCCTCCCATCTGATATTGCCTCCAACCTTAAGAAAACCTTCGTTAATAAGGAATCTTGATTTTTCATCTTAGGTGATACCTTATACTGTATAAGCATTAAGGGGACATTACTACGATGTCTCAACCAAGAGGCCTTGACTGCCTTAACAAAAGTACACGAAGGAATATGCAGTTCCCATTCTAGTGGAATAACCTTATCTAATAAATTGTTGAGGATGAGGTATTACTAAACAACCATGGAAAGAGAATCTCATCAGTCTGTGCAAAAATGTATCCAGTGTCAGCGGCATGAAGATCTTATCCATGCACCAACTTAGGAGCTCCAGTCGATTGTCACATCTTGGCCTTTCCCGTAGTGGGGGCTTGAACTCATAGTAAATATTACCCCCACCTCATCTAATGACCATAAATTCATCATCACGACCACTGAGTACTTTACTAGGTGGATGGAATCCATTCTTATGACTTATATAATGGGGAAGCAAATCTCCAAGTTTATCATGAATTACCTTATATGTCGCTATGGTGTTCTACAAGCCCTTATCTTAGATAACAAAACACCCTTCAAGAATCAGGATGTGAGGGATCTATGCCAACAATTTAACATCCAACATTGATTCTCTACCCCCTACTACCCTAAGGGAAATGGTCAAGCTGAGGCTACAAACAAGACCATTTTGAGAATTTTAAAGAAGATGGTCAATGAAGTTGACCGTGACTGGCATTTGTAGTTAAAACCTAATCTATGGGCTTATAGAACCAGTATTTGTACACCTATAAGTGCAACCCCTTTATGCTTGGTCTATGGATTAGAATCCATCCTACCTATTGAGATTGAGCTTCCCTCGATGTGAGTGTCACTGCAAAATCTAATCACTGATGAAGAATATAGGGTTTCTCGGTTGAATGAGTTAGAATTCTTGGATGAGCTCATTGTCTTGATGCCCTAAATCATTTGCAAGCATACTGAAACTGACTGAAACTAAACTATAACAAGAAGATCAAGAGTCGGTCTTTCCAAATGGGAGATCTTGTCCTTAAGCAGAATCAAAAGAATGTTCCAAATCGAGATAGTAAAGGAAAGTTTGAACCTAGTTGGTTGGGCCCATTTGTTGTCATAGCAAGCTATGGATTAGGAGCGTACCAATTATCAATGCCTGAAGGTGAACCCTTATAGGAACCAATCAATAGTTTACATCTCAAAAACTTTTATGCCTAGGCTTGAAGGGTGTAAATCTAAAAAATACAAAAAAAATCAAAAAATGATAAAAATCCAAAAAAATAAGAAAAGGGATTGAAAATAGTAAAGAAAAAAATAGTCCTCTAGTGAAAACCACTTCGGTGGTGCTTTGGGAAAGTACCTTGGTGAAAACCTGGAAAATAGGTGCCTTGCATAAATAAGCACCTCCATCTATATTTGTCTCTTTAGCTTATCATGTTTTGCATTGCATTCATCCATCACATCATTCATCCTATTTATTCCATCACCCATCCACATTTGTATCATAGCTTGATGTTGCATAAGTATCATATTCCCCTTTAGTACTACCTAGCACATTCCTAAGGCCAATTTGTCCTTCCTATATCGAGGTAGTTCATCACATCACTTGGGGGAAATTCATTATGCATCAGATTGGGTTATTGTATATCTTAAGGTTATTATACATCTCATCAAGAATCCCAAAAACATTCATAAAATCTCATCAAAATCAAAAGTTCAAAAACATCAAAATCCTATACAGCTAAAATCCAAAACATTCAAAAAGGTTCTAAAGTCAAAATCCAAAACATTTAAAACACATCAAAAATCCCTAAAAGGGTAAAAACATAAAAAATCCAAAAATAGAACCATGTCAAACTATGTTTTCTTTGAGCTTGAACATAGGCAAGGCCATCACTGATGTGCCTTCAAGACACTTTAGGTTAGGAGTTTGTCATAATAAACTGATAATTCATCAAGTGTTCATATCTCATCAATAATAAGTCAAATTTAGTCAAACTACGTGGTCTCTACATGTATAACGTAGGCAAGACTCACCTTTGATAAGGCCATGAGGCCCCTAGGTTAGTCTTTTAGATAAGTTCCTTGGTCAAAACTCTAAAAAACACAAAAAAATTGGAAAAATTAGAAAGCACAAAAAATATTTGAAAACTTGAAAACTCAAAAACATTTGAAAACTTGGAAAACCCTAAACAACCTCAAATAATTGAAAACATAAACATTCACATAAACTTTCAAAAAGATCAAAAATAGCCTCAAAACATTTTCAAAATACTAAAAACATTGAAATATTCCAAAAAATCCCAAAATCATCCATCTCATTTCACTTTCACCCACAACAAACCTTCATCCATGATAAATCAATCATCATCTTCAAAAATTTGGTAAAAAAAGTGTCACAAGACGTAAAGTGAGAACCTAAATGTCAAAATCTAAAGTCTAAATCATAGGTAAATGAGTCAGTGGCATTTGTATCAACTACCTGTCACACACTTAGTCTTATTCAAAACATCTGATAAACATGCCCTAGGATGCATCCTTTCGACAATGGACATCAACATCAGAAATCACCTTAGCTATGTTACATTAGTAAGAGATATAGATAACATTGCCTAATTATTTTTTATCTTTTCTTATGATTTATCTTATTGACCCATTCTGAGGACCACTCGATGATGTCTCAATTATTTAGAGAGAAAGGAATGGGGCATTGATCATTATCTTTCATTTGTTGTGCTTGTGGGGTTTTCTTGTAAAATAATATTGGGCATACTTGCTTAGTTGTGTGTAGGAAGGTCATTTGTAGTAGATTGTTGACTATTGTGTATGCTTTGGTCCAAGATATTCTAAGATTCTAAACTACATTCCAATGAGGTTTTTGTATGTCAAGTTGTGAACAAGGATTATCCTATCTATCCCTAGAGTCAATGTCCATCGCACTAGATACAATGCCATCTTGGTTCTCAATACCATGATGCATCGTGCCTACATGTTATATCAAAAAAAAGGAATGATGAAGAGTCCCAATCCCAAGAAATGAGAAAATTATCACTCTCATCACCATAATCTAATAAAGTATCAATGAATCAAAAACTTTTTGTAATTTTGAATCAATCTCGAAATCAATGGTCACTTCATTCATCATATTCTTCTATCTTCTTTCTGTGCTAACATGGTATCATGATAGTCAACCAAAATCATAATGCATCCATCCTACATCCACAAATCATTAGCATACATACATCTTGCATAATCATATCATATCATAAAGAATGACATCATCATATGAGAAACATGAAAAAGAAAGTATATCCATCTCATAGCATGTCATAGAAAGATACTAAAAAATATTCCTCCTCATCTCTAAGCTCAAACCTTTCAAGAACCTTTTGATTGAAATACTTAGAGGTACTAGCCTAATCAAGGCCTTGTGTAGTTGTGTTATGATACCACCATTCATAAGCATTCCCCTCAAGATGTAGGATTGTAAGTTCAATAACATTTTTTTCCTTCATTGGATTGAGGGAGAAATAGGTTTACAAGTTTTGCAACCAAGCCCTAGCTGAGATTTTTTTGCTTCCATTAAAAGTAGGGGCCAAAAGTTTATGGATTTTACTCTTGATCTCTCTTCCATTTTTCTCTTTTTCTCTCCTCCTTTGATCATTTTCATGAATCTCTATATTTTTTTCAAATGGAACAACTACTTTGAATGCATCGGATTATTTGACATAATCCTCATACCATTTTGTAGCCACCAAAATTGGAGACCTCTCTGTTGATATAATTGGGCTAGCTTCTTCCCCTTCTTCATTATCCGGTAGGAAGATGGCTTTATTTGTCTTTGAATTGTGCACTAATTTTTTCTAGCTAGAGGTACTTCCTTTTGCTCTATTATCTTTTACATTCTTCTTGTTTTATTGTGGCCACATTTGTTCCTCAATTATTGCCAATTTGTCTACTATTGTGAATAATTTATCTCTCTCCTCATCATCCTTTGATTTTTTCCTTCCTTCTTTAGACATGATCCTTCTTTTGAATCCAAAATTGCCACAAGGGACTTCTTTTTCTCTCACCTTAGGTATATGATCGCTCTATCACTTGGAATCATCCATCATTAGAAAAACCTTACATGCTGGAAGAATCATGCTCTTATACCACTATAATGTTCCTAACATAAATTTTGAACATAAAGATTGATTTACAAGTTCAATTCAATGAAAAACAACATATGAATACAAATATTACTTTGATATATTGATGAACTTCAAAATTTGATATTCCTATATGATATATCAAATACAATTCACTAATATTGATCTGGAATGATATACAATGCTACCATAGATCGACAATAGTACTACTAAATTCATTAAAAATTCCTTGAAGATCAGATGCAATCCCTAAATGAGAACTCCCTCAAGAACCAAAGGGTTTCATCCTCTAATCCTAGTGATTGTTGGGTTTTCATCCAATGATCACAATCTCCTATGGATTTTCATCCACATAAGGAATTTAGAACACAAGTGTTCCAAAATATAGAAAAATGATATAATAATTCAATAACTATTACAAGGATTGACTCCCTACATTTATATGTTAATAATTTCCCTAAAGGAATAGGTCGTCCTTGAGCCAAAATGGTGCCAATTCTTAGAATTTGAATTTCAACACACTATACTAGGTCTTCCTTGTGGCCAAAGTAGATTCTTTTGGAGTTAGTGCACCACCCTATGGACCTATCCATATGCTTCCTTGCCTCCTTCCTTCTTGATACTTCACAATTGGTGCCACTCATTTTGGAGGTGACCCACTCAATTCACTTGAATGAATAGCTATCAAGAGAGTCTAGCACACTCATCTTCTGGCAATGGTATCTCTCCAGAACTTGTTCCATTCTTCATGAGTTCTAGATACAATATGCACATGTAGGCTATGTGGCATGTATGTTTTGATCTACATCTTGAGATATTCTCTTGCAGAGGGATATGTTCATATTACTGCCAACAAATTTTTAATTTCTTTGTTTAATTATAGTTGTCCTTCAACATAGATTTTGTTACATTAGTTACATTAGTTTTTCTTCCTCATATGGTTGAAGGATTTCTACCTTAATTTATATTTTTTTATTGTCCCAAGTCCTTACTTCTACTAACAATCCACTAACTTCTTCTAATTATTATTCTATGCCCATTAAATAATATACAAGAATTTAAGGAAGTTGTGTTTCTATATTGTGCCCTTTGATTTATTTATTATTTCATGATGGACATATATTGAATCAATAAACACTTCCGTTCATTATTTTTCAATATATCCTCCATTTCAAATTATTGGATAGGAGAGTATTGTTCCATATCCACTTGGGGTTCTAAAGGTGTCTTAGTGAGAAAATATTGTCCCAAAGTTACCATTGATTGCAATTTCATTTCTCTATTAATGCACTCTTTGATTATGTCCATTAGATCAAATGTGTGTTGCTATAGTGGAGCAATTAGTATAATTTGGCCCTTAAGTTTTTGGTCTCCACTTGTTTCTCCTGTGGTACTTTCTTCTCTATGTATGCACGCAGTGAAATGAGGAACCAAAAGGGGTCTTAAGTGGCTTCTTTTTTCTTCTGAAATCAAGAAAATATGATCTTGGATGAGAAATTGAAGACATTTATGCTCAAAATTTGAAGATGCAATAGGAACAAGAGTTTTAGTGCTTTGAATTTACTTTCTAAACTATTTTTTTTTTAAATGGTGGAGATTAAGAGGTTCAAATATAGGGCCACACAAAGTGATCCTATTTTTATCAAACAAACATAACATAGCGTATGGTGTGGCCCCCCTAAAATGTTAAAAAAAATTAGTATTTCAAAAATCGTTTCAGTGAAAACATAGATAACACCACGAGTTTATGCTTGATTTTTCTACTAATTTTTTAATGAATATGTGACTTTTTACTAGTTTTCAAAGTGAACACACCCTAAAAAATAGAAAATTGAGCATGTTCCCCCTTAATTTTTTTGGAAACTAATTAAAAATATATTTTTGAAATTTGCAAAGAATAGAGACTAGTTTTTAAGAATGTAATTTATTTCAAATTTTGATAAATGGGTAAACAATGAGACTAAAAATACCATATGTAGGTTTTTGACAAAAAATGGAAACAATAGAAAAATAAATTAAAGATCAAAACCTCAAAATATTCAAAATGTAAAATAAATTACATGGTTAGAAAACTAGTGTAACATTACTATGTTATTTTTTTTTAACTTGACATTGAAAGACATGCAAACTTGATGGAGAGCATGCTTGGCATTGTGTCATTTTTTAGAATTTTCCAAAAACATGTTTGTGGTCATTGACATGTAAGTATAACCCTTTAGGTTGGATGCCCAAGGAAAATCCAACTCTAAGGCTTGGAAATTCTCAAAGAAATAAGTAATGAAAGTGCATTATAGCGCGCTCATGTTATAATGTGGGAACATTTCCAAGAAGAAAAAAATCTCTCTTCCCACCTCTCTTTACATTCTTACATAGCTCACACTCTCCCTCTTCTTTAGACTATACACATGAAATAAAATTTTAATTATAAGTGACATTTACATATGGACATTTACTTTCTTATACTTTAAGTTATATTTCATGTATATATAGTCTTAAGATCTTTGAGAATGGTTTGCGAGGGTCAAATTTATGTATCTCATCCTATTGCACCTCATTTTCCCACAATGAGTTAGAATTGCATGTCCTCAACTTAGAAGCTTGGTGCAGGAGCACACGGGTGAACAGGAAATCGACACCAACCAAAAATACTATTTGGTTTGTTTTTCAATTTTTGGTTTGTTTGCTCTCTCACATAATCAGTGCCTAGTCCTCTTAAATTCTACACTTTGGTGAGACAATGAGGGAAGCAATTAACTCACAAAGAAATGCTGTCTTATGCAAGCTTGAACCGCCTTCGATTGTAAACATGAATGCAAAGTGTGCAACATAGATTGGGTATATGAATCATTTGATCCAACGCTACATTCAAAGCCAATTATTGAATATGAACAAAATATGGATTTATTGAAAAGTCTTCCCAAAATATTGAGAGGCGTGAAACCAAATAAAAGATTTTTAACCAGTCTATATTTATTCATTTGGTAAATAACACCATCCTATTAAATCTTGAAATGGTCTTTTAATATGTCTATTCATTTTCAAGATGGATCAAGAGAAGACCAGGAAGGTCATTGAAAGTTAATTAAATAGATAAAAATGAATTGGAAAATTTATTTTTGTGAGAGGGCGCAACTAGATGAAGGGAAGGGAAATCGATCAGCTTTTGGTGCAGCCAAGTGAAGACAAAGCCAAAAATTATAGGCATCGGTTAAAAACAAAGAGGGATCGATGGGAGAGAGGCTTGGAAGATCCCAGGTTTGAAGAGGGAGGCCGATAAAATTATAATTTGCAATTTTGAAATGAATGTTGGAAAATATGTCTTTTCATATTCAATGGATTGGTGAAATAGAAGGCTAGGTGTAGGCCGCACTCTATAATAAACCAATTGCTAAGCATGGAAAAAGAGAGAGAAAGGGGTCGTGCGTAGGAGAAAGAGAGAGCCCATGTAAGGGATAGAAATGAAAGGTTGCACACTTAAGGAAGAGGAGGAAACATCTTGATAAGGGAGAAATTGGTGAAAATAAAATGTACTGATGCTAAGAAGATAAGGAGGTGCATAGGATAGTGGAAGAGGACTGTGCACAGGGGAGCGGTTACAAAACCAGATAAGGATTGCATAGTGGTAAAAGGATAAGAGGCTGCACAACATGAATAGGAGGACTATTCGTTAAAGGTGTAGATGACATATGATGTAAGGGCTAGGGATAGATATTGGGTAGAGAGTAGAAAGGTGTGGTATGAAAGCATAAGATTTATCATGGAAAAAGAAGATAAACAAAATAAATCAATGGAGTTTTGCGGAGTAGCATAGTAGGGAGAGTAAGATGTGAAGAGATGGAGGAAGGAAATAATGTCCTTGAAAAAGTCTAGTGAGAGCCCATAAGTGTAATTGTAGTTTGTCATTTTGTATTGAAGAGGAATTTAATGAATTGAGTGTTTTGGCCATTTGTTTGTTGCAATTTTTTTATTGTTTTGAATTTGATTGGTAGAGAGGATTGTGAGAGAATAGTTGTTGGGTAGAGGGGACGAATCTTCTACATCAATTGGTATCAAAGGGGATAGTCCTGAGAGTGGAGAGGATCCACTAGGACCTGTGGGTGTTGTGTGAGCAGATTGCCAATGGGGAGGCAGTTCGCACTTAGTGGAAAGTGTGTGAAGCGGTTGTGAAGAAGGTCATGAGAGCTATTGCAGGTGTGTGAGGAATCCTAGTAGTGAGAGAGAGCTTGATTGTGAGAGGTGAGATTGCAGTAGAAAAAAATGGGTTGGGTCGTGAAGAGTCCCATGCGGATACTATTTTGGGAGCAGTATTGGGATAAAGTGGAAGATGAAATGATTGAAAAGATGGGACAAATAGTTTGTGAAGAAGTAGGAAAGATCGAGGCAAGGCTCAAAAAGTTAGAAAAAAATGTAGGAAAGAGTGAGAGGAAAGTGCTAAAGAGGAGTGAGAAGAAGAATAAGGATAGCAACCTGAGATGGAAAGAAAAATATGTAGCCCCTACTGAAGAATTTGTAGTGAAGACATGTCAAGAAGAAGGCATGGAGAAAAAGGAAGAAAGAAGGAAGTGATTTGAGAAGAGGTTGCAGCATTGAAGCATGATGAAGAGGATTTGTTGCTGATAATTGAGGAAGAATGGATGACGAAGTTCATTGATGCAGTGAACAGAGAAGAACGAGAAGTTGCAGTTGACGAGGAGGTGGAAAATGTTTCAATGAAATTCAATATTGCAGCCATAAATGAAGATGAGGTAAATAAAATTTGTGATTTTATTGAGTTTTTAGATGAGATGATAAAAGAAAAGAGGGATAAGGAGCTAGAGTGTGTAGTAGATTTGTTTGTGGAGAAAGTGGATGATGTTGCAAGTTGTTTTTGGTGGAGTGGATAGTTAGAGGTGGGTTTGGACCCACAAAGAAAAAGAGGAGTGAAGGAAGCATTTGGCGGAGGAGGTCAGGATTTGGTGGATGCGAGTCCACAAGGGGAAAGAAGAAGAGGGTACAATGTTGTTAGAGAGAAGTGGTGCATGTTCTGACATGATGCTAGAAAAGGCGAAAGAAAGATTGATTTTTCAGCACTTGGACAACAAAGGAGTTCACTGCAGGTTGATATCAACTTGAAAGAGTGATTCTATCACTCAACTCCACCATTGTGATCCCATGCTCACAATCTTTCTACCTGATGTGTTTGGTGCAGGAGCACACAAGCAAATAGGCAATCAACTCCAACCAAAAACACTATTTGGTTTCTTTTTCATTTTTTGGTTTGTTTGGTCTTTCACTTGATCAATGCCTAGACCTCTTGAATTCTACACTTTGGTGAGACAATGAGGGAAGCAATTAACTCAGAAAGAAATGTTATCTTGTGCAAGCTTGGAATGCCTTTGATTGTAAACATGAATGCAAAGTGTGAAACATAGATTGGGTATATGAATCATTTGACCCAATGCCACATTCAAAGCCAATTACTGAATATGAACAAAATATGGACTTATTGAAAATGTCTTCTTAAAAGATTGGGAGGCATGACACTAAATAAAATATTTTTAGTCGGTCTATATTTATTCATCTGGTAAATAACACCATCCTATTAAATCTTGAAATGGTCTTTTACTATGTCTATTCATTTTCAAGATGGATCAAGAGAAGACCAGGAAGGTCGCTAATAGTTAAGTAAACAAATAGAAATGAATTGGAAAAAAAAAATTGTGAGAGGGCGCAGCTAGATGAAGGGAAGGGCAATCGTTAAGCTTTTGGTGCAGCCAAGTGAAGGCAAAGCCAAAATTAATGGGCATCAATTAAAAACAAAGAGGGATCGATGGGAGAGAGGCTTGGAAGATCGCAGGTTTGAAGAGGGAGGTCGATAAAATTATAATTTTCAATTTTGAAATGAATGTTGGAAAATATGCCTTTTCATATTCGATGGATGAGTGAAACATAAGGGTAGGTGCAGGCTGCACTCTATAACAAACCAATTGCTAAGTGTGGAAAAAGAGAGAGAAGGGGGTTGTGTGTAGGAGAAAGAGAGAGCCTGTGTAAGGGAAAGAAATGAAAGGCCATAGACTTAAGGAAGAAAGAGAAACATATTAATAAGGGAGAAATTGGTGAAAACAAAAGAAAACGATTCCAAGAACAGAAGGAGGTGCATAGGATAGTGGAAGAGGATTGCGCATAGGGGAGTGGTTGGAAAACTAAATAAGGGTTGAGTGATAAAAGGATAAGAGGCCGCACAACATGAATAGGACTATTCGTTAAAGGTGCAGATGACATGATGATGTAAGGGCTACAAATAGATATTGGGTAGAGAGTAGAAAGGTGTGATATAAAAGTAGAAGATTTATCATGGCAAAAGAAGATAAACAAAATAAATCAATGGAGTTTTATGGAGTAGCATAGCAGGGAGAGTAAGATGTGAAGAGGCAGAGGAAGGACATTGTTGCACCCAAACCAAATTTTTTGCTTCATTAAGGAATTTTGCTTAAAAGAGTCTAAAATTTGCTAAAATGATGTCAAAATACAATTTTTGGGCAAGTCAAGTATGGACTTTCGTCAGTGTCATGTCAGTCATCATCAGCAATTGGTCAATACTTGGAGGTCTGAACCTGAGCTTGGAACTCAAAGCAGGACATTTTATAACGAAAGATGTTGATGAGATACTTCACAACAGAGGAATACCCCTATAAGGTCAATTCAATAGTCAGAATGGGGTACACAAAGTGTGAAAATAGATGAGAATTTCTGGTAAAAAGCAAATCTGCGCCCTTGTAGCTTAGGGGTGCCCTTCAATATGAAGGCCCAGATTCAATGCTTTTTGGTTGTAGATGTATTCAATCTCTTCAAAATTTAGTCAACTTTCTGACAAGCTATCAAGTGAGGTCACCAGAAGTGCAGAACTCTAACAATTAAAGTTAGAAGCTAAAAGTACAAGGAGGTTGCATGTCACAAAGGCTGTCAAATTTTTAGTTTTTGTGTCCCTGTAGCTCAGAGGCACCCTTGAATTTGACCCCTCAGATGGATGAATCTGTAGTTTTCGTCTTCCAGAGATCTTTTCTAATTCAGTTTAGCTCCGTAACGCATCAGTTCATGAGATTATTTGACATACTGAGTGATCATGACAAATTTTCTACCGAGCACGTAAAATAGAGGGTGGAAAAATGTAGAAATACACACCTGTACCTCTATAGGCCAGGGGCACCTAGCCTTTAAGCCTACTAGATGGGGTCTTTTGTAGTCACAGTATTCACGAGACTTGTACGGAATTCTCCTAGCTATCCAGCGAGTCTAGCCATCAGCCCCTGGGATTTGTCAAACACACGTACATGAAGGGTCAGTGGAGATCGCTAAAGAAATCAGACAACCAGAAAAATGACTATGGAAAATACACATTCCCTTGGAAAAGGCGCCCTTGTTTTTGAGGTCTTAGAAGCAGTTTTCTCACTTCGTCACCTCCAAATACATCTCTTGTAATTTGTTCTAGCTATGTAGAGAGATTGTTGATGCGCGAATCATAGCACTCCAGCTCTTGGTGTCAAGGGTCAAAGTATGGCATCTAGATGAAAGTTACACTTTTGTCAAATTAGTGATTGCGCCTTCACAGGCTAGGGGCGCCCTTGCTTTTGGGGTCCTTAACTTAGTTTTCAGACGCCTTACATACAGTCGTTGGTTGCAGAATTCTTCTAGCTACGTGATGGATCTATCATTCAGTTGATGGGAGCCATCGTTCATCGGCAATGGAAATTTGAAGCACTAGATGGAAAAATAGAGAAATGTCTAAGTCTGGAGGCATGTACATAAATTTAATAAAAGAAGACTATTTTTTTAAGGCACCAAATGTGGTTTTTAGCAGTCATAGCTCCCAACAGACATTTCATCCTTGCTCTGCAGACTTCGCAGTGGATATCTCAAATCAGTCATAGCCTCACTCAAGCTCTTAGAAATCAGAACTGAACAGGGGCAACTATAACTTTCAGTGAGCTATAAAGTAGGAAGTTAGCAAAAAATCTCATAACTTTTGCAAACGGATACCTGGAGAGTTAATTTTTTATTTTTCGGAATCTAGATGCTAAGATTGTTGCTAATTTATCAAAAATAATATTAAATTTGACTTTTTGCATGCCAACATTAAAATGGGCAATTTTCTTCAATAATTTATTATTGGCCCCCTTTTTAATATTAAATTGTAAAATCGCATGTGAGAAGAGATTGAATATTTTAATATTATTTTATTTTCATGACTTCAAGTCAATCTCAGTTGAACTGGAGGGGGTCCAATCAGACAATTCTTTTCAAAGTCAAGGTTTTAAATCTTGCAGTCATGCTTTTATGGTGCGAATTTGCTCTATTTATTCAAGTGCGGCATCCATTTTAATTCATTCAACTTAGCAGAAGTGAATTTCCTTTAGAGTTGGGTGAATTTTCATCAACAATTAGTGGAGAAACATCAAATAGTTTTCATTTGCAGGTACAAGTCCAAGATTTATCAATGAATTTCAAGATAAAGTGGCAATTTTAGCAGAAGAAAAAGCATCAAAACCTCAATCTTTTGTCTCAAATTCTTCCATTTCTCGTCCCAAACAGGTGACTTTTGACAAAACAAATCATCTAGGTCGATTCAGAATAGCTTCCTCGAGAAAACCCATGTGCTAGAATTTTTTAGGAAAATTTACTCTAGAGCATCGATTCTCGAAGCTTTGATTTTATCAAACTGAAATTCCTTGGCATGTTGGAGTAAAAGTTGATATTTTTTGAATCTGACGTTGTGGGTTGTCTTAGAATCATTTTTTGGACAAAACCCATATTTCAAATTTTCTCGCAAAAATTGTCCCTCACAACCCCTACTGCCCCCAATTGCTTTTTTCGGAAAAGCTCTTGCATCAATGGATTTTTTTCGCGATTCTAACGTTGTGGGTTGTCTTAGAATCATTTTCCGGACAAAACCCACATTTTAGAATTTTTTGTGGAAATTGCCCTTTGACAGACTATTTTTAGCTTTCTAGAAAAATTGTCAGAATATAGCCATGTTTATAGTCAACAGGTGAGTTTTTCAGAGTGCAGTTCACGCAGACTGAATTCAAGACCAAATCGGTCTTAATTCATGACTTCATCAAAAAATTTGATACCGATTTGTATCAAGTGCATTTAGAGGGTTGGCAGGCGTAGTCACTCAAGTCCATATGGTTGCATGCCTCTTATAGCTGATTGCCTTCCAAGGCCGGTTTAGAGGGTTGATACCATTGGAATTTTGCATGTGTTGCAAGTTCATTTTTATTTCTCACAACCAGACTATTCATTGTCAAACTT
This sequence comes from Sequoia sempervirens, assembly GCA_007258455.2. Lineage (NCBI taxonomy): Eukaryota > Viridiplantae > Streptophyta > Pinopsida > Cupressales > Cupressaceae > Sequoia > Sequoia sempervirens. The sequence continues at coordinate 146,659 of VDFB02167307.1, forward strand.
CGCAGTTTCATCATGCAACACTCTTCCATAGAGAAAAGCATGAAAAATGTGAGAAGCATCAGAAGCATAAAGTTATAGAAGAAATAGTGGTCATCACTTCAGTTACAGAGCCATCGGAGTTACTAGTCAGTGAAATTCCAGTTTAAGTGTGTGGAGATTTCCAAGACTGCTTGAGTTGCTGACAAACAGTGAATTGGCAGTTAGAACATGTGATGCCCCAGATGGTGACGTAGTCAACAACCTCATGGAGGGGTTAGTTGCTCGAGATAGTGGCCAGTAGACTTCAGTTCCCACCTTTCAGGATAGATATCAGACACAATAGTTAACTTGACGCTTCTTTTCGAGTTAACTCGTTGTTCCACATCTCATTGCATTTCTATCTTGGAATTATCTATGTACACTTGGAGTTTCATTTAGGGTTTTCATTAATTGATGGTAGTTTTCTAGTTAACTTTTCTTTCAATAAGGACGTGCATGCTCTCACATTGTCCATTTATATTAGATGTACTGGTTAACTGATGGTAGCTTTCTAGTTAACTGTATAGTTTGCTTTATTAGGGTTTAGTAATAAAATCTTGCATGCTTGCAAGACTGTAGTTGAATCAAGGTGATTTTAGGGTTCCCTACACCTTTGATGTCTATAAATAAGAGCTTTTAGCTCATTTGTAAATAACTTTTGCACAAGAGTGTAATATATGATGTTCCCACCTTGCCTGTAATATTGCTTATTCTGTATCTATTCACGAGTATTTATTATGATAATGAATTGTTATGCCACTCGAGTTTCATGCAATTGTTATGTTGAATGCTTATCTTAGTTAGATATAGTGGCTAGTTCGATCATATAAATTGTATGTGTGTTTTGTCTATGTAATTTACTGTCCTAGTTGGCTATCCTTTGTGTTGCGTTTCTAATAAGCTTATTCAGATTAAGCAAATAGTTGTGCCCACCTTGCCTTCATGTTGAGAATTTGTACTTAAAGCTTATCATATGATGCATGTGATAATAAACCTATTCAGACAAGCAAATAGTTGTGCCCACCTTGCCTTCATGTTATGGATATGTACCCAGCTTATCATGTAAGATCATTCCCGCTCTGTTTCCTCATGCTCTGATTTCTTGAGGGGATTGGGTAGTTTAAGTTAATTAGTTTTGAGTTGTAGTTAAGATTTATGAAACCAAAAAATCATTGGCTGCAACGCTCGAAGTTTCTCGCAAACCTTGTGCCTCTTTCAACTGAGACAAAAAGACAAGAATTAGTTTAGCTTACTTTTTCAAGCATTTTTTCTGCACAACGAGGGAGCTTCCCCTCTTAATTTGAAGAGCACTCATTGCATAGTGTGCATAGCTATCCATACCAACTTGCACTCCAGAGGTGTTAGTTGTTACGCCAATAGACATAATGTCCTTAAAAAATTCTAGTGAGAGCCCATAAGTGTAATTATTGTTTATCATTTTGTATTGAAGAGGAATTTAATAAATTGAGTATTTTGGCCATTTGTTTGTTGCAATTTTTGTATTATTTTGAATTTGATTGGCAGAGAGGATTGTGAGAGAATAGTTGTTGGGTTGAGGGGAGGACCCTTCTACATCAAAGCTTGTCATTAATTTATTCCACTGATCACCAACTACCATATTTGATTAGATGAGGTTGCAAATCATATTTCCACAACTTCTCAAGGAAAAAAAAAGTGCATTTAATGTTTCCCATGCCCTATAGATAAAAAATCCATGATAATATTCTTTCAACCTCTTGCAAAGAAAATTTATGTCTTCTCAAACATTCATGGGTGCTTATGCAACAAGTTTCATGCTCTTGCATGATTCCATCAATGCTAAGCCATCTAGTCATGTCATCAAGAATTTCCCTTCATGCTTGATATATCGAATTGTATTCCTTGAGGTATTTTCTCACTATTTCTCTTTAGGCAGTTAAGGTTAGGATTCACAACATCTTTTTTGTTATGCTTAAGTATAAAATAAACTTATGTATTCTTTGTAAGGGTTATTCCTTGAGTTTTCTCTAGCAGACATATATTTTCCCATATCTATAACGTTAAAATTTTTCTTTTCCTCGGTATTAATAAAAATTACTATTTTTACCTCATCTTTGTGCTTGCATTCTGTGTAAATCTTGTTACCTTTGTGTGTATAAAGGTTTATCATATTTTATAGGTTAGTATGTTGTGTTAATTTGCTGCAAATGTTGATTGTGAGTTCTTTCTACTCCTTTTAGTGTCCTTCAGGTATAACCTCCATGCTTACTTCTGATAATTGTTAAATTAGAGAATTGTGTGAAGTCCTCCAATGAATTTCATTGATTCTTTATGCAATATTAGGTAGGAAGAAACATGTTTTATCTTGGTGCATCATCAACCTTTCCTTTTACACATTCCTTCTTATCATTTCCTTTGGAGAATTAGTACAATATGATTATTTATAGGTTTATGCAATGCTATATTGGTCCAAAATTGTTGTACTTAGGTTAGAAAGGAAGCTAAACTTCTCTAGAGATTCGATATTCATCATAGGGGTCCCACATTTGAAGGTCAATCCCATATTTCAATAGAATGTTGGACAACATGATCAACAAGGTGTGGTTCTAATTAACAATAGTTATCATATCTAACAACCAAAAAAATATAAAAAATATACAAAGAAAAAACACATAGTCAAGAGAAAAGAATCATTCTCTAGAAAAGACTATTTTTATGACACATTGGATAAGAATCATGCATTACAATCCATATTACTCTCATCAATAAGTACTCTACACACTTAGGGGTATCTATTTTATCCATCCATCCAAGGTTACCACATCCTTACCCATGGACCTTTATGTAGCATATAGGGTTGTAACTTGATTAGTGCTTCAAAAAATATGTGGAACACTTATCTTTGTTATGGAATTATAATATATACATTTTGACACCAATTTTCTTTGGTTCTTGAAGTCTAAATATATTTTCACCTTTTTTAATAACAAGCCTTAACATCTCACACTCCTAGTAGCAAATTAAAAAAAAATAGCCACAAATTGGTCACACTATATTACTCTAGTTTGGATGACCCAACTATCACTATTAGTATCATGGAAACTTGATGAAAAGTGACACCTTGTTCATTTTCAATTTATCATGGCTGGTTTGGTTCACATGACATATTTATGAAAGGACATCATTGTTCCTTATACTATGAATGTCTCTTGAGGTTATGCTCATTGGGGCATTTGAGTCTTGTATTTTGTCTTTGCTTTATTGTTTCTTCAATTTCATTTATCTTTTTTTTACTATTTTGAGTCATTCCTTTACAAGTATACCACATCATCATCATAATCCCTTATATCATGATGCATATCACTAATAAATAAAAATTACTGCTCAAACACATAAGAATATCCTCATAGATTCTCAACATATACCTAATCTTGGATACCTTAAGAATATATCATAGTCATCCATATCCATCTTCACCATCTTAAGCTCCAAATTGAGCCATCATACACCATCATTATCCTATTCCCATATTCCATACCAATTCATACAAGTAGTGTGTCTCTCATGTCTACCATCCTAATTTACTTTCATTAGCCTTACTATTCTCTTCCTAGTCACCATCTCTACATAATCCTACTTCTCTTGATATTCTTCCAACCTTCATAATATCTTTCCCCCATCTTACTAAAACATTTATTCCATTGTTCCCTTCATATCTATTGACCCCCATTCATTCATCACATCTTTTTTAATATTGTTATATCTATTTTGAGACTACACCCATGCTCTTCCAATTTGATCATCCTCTCGAGAGGGCATCATCATCTCATCATTTTGTTTAGTACCAAAAATAAAATTAGGATTTTAATCCAAATCTAAGCATTGAACCATCCTTTGAATCCAATCATCTAATCAATCAATCAATTTGATTGATATGACCAATCCAACCAATCAATCCTTAACCTTAGATGCTTGGGCTTAAATTCTATTTCATCATTATTGACACACCTTGTTTCCATATCTACTTTCTTTGAAATGACATTGTTCCTTCTAGTCACAATGCCATTTCAAAGAGAGGTAAAATGCAGGCACTAAAGTCGCATATATAATAATTCATGTAATACCATCTCATGTAAACATTTAATGCACTTACTAACTCTTAATCTATTGAAATAATTAATATTATCCTAATTTCATTACTTTATCATAATCAAATTTATTAAATAATATTTTATTTAATTAATTTAATTTGAATTTAAATATAAATTACACCTCATGGGTTAGCTATGCAATCAAAATAGGTTACTAAATAATTAATTTAGTTAACTCACCAATCAAATTCATTGACAATCCAATCAATTTGGCTAATAAATATTGCAAATTAATTAATAAATCAAATAACTATCAACTCATTGATCAAATCAGTTAACTTCTTAGTCACTTCCATCCAATTATTAAATTGATTGTCACCTCTCCCCATTACACCCACCATGTGTGGATCCAACTCATGATCCAAGATTAAATATCCATAATTCAATTTTCTCTCTAAAATTCTATAAATTAGAGCTTAATCATCCATTTTCACCATCCTAAATTGAGTTGGTAGATGTTGTAGCATCAAACAACAAACATTGCACATCATTCAAGCACATCCACTCCATCCACAATAATAATTTGCATTGATTTAGAATTTGTAATTTTATTCATCTTGCTTTGATGCAAATTATTGTAATTATTGTGTGAGAGTTGTGATTTCATTTATAGTTTGATTTTGATTATTTTATTCTCCTTTTTATTTTTGTTTGATTTCATCTCTCACACAATTAAAAATCACACTATCCTAACAAGTCAAACATTATTACACTTACCATACACATACTCAAATATAGCCATTACCCACTTAGATGCGACTATTTGTCCACCCAAGGTCATTTATCTTATCTAGACATTTATTACAATTAACCGCACATCTAAAAATATATACTTGTTACCCCCATAGATATGGCCTTTTTCACACCTAGGGTCATTTATATAGTCATTGGGTCAACCCTACATTTGTTGACTTGACTATTTCCTTTTTAAAACTCTAAATTGAAATTTGGCCAACTAGTCCCTTTTAATTTCCCATCCTAAATAATCAAAGTACACATTTTGCAAAATTTGATGTTATGTGGTAGCATTTAAAGGCATTCATTATAATTTATTTTAAACATCCACACATCATCCAAAATCAACAACTCTTCTCTTATTTTAGAGAATTAAAGAGGCAATCAATAGCAAAATATTTAGATTTGATACACTAAAAGGAGTAACAAATGTACATAAATCATTCTAGGGCCCTTGCTTACTATCTTCAAACTTTTACATATATTTCAAGGATTGAACTAAGAGAACTTGCCTCCTTGTGACACAAAGACAACCCTTTCTAGGTATTTCTAAATATCATTAGCCCTCATATATTAAAAAAAATAGAGTAGACGAGGATTATTTAGGTGAACTACACAAGAGCACTCCACATTGTGTAGGGCCATTTTGGACACAATAGATGATTTCTTAGTCTTGAACTTGATCAAGACTTGTGGACTTGATCCTAGATAAAGTATAGAACGTGAGATAAAACACAAATAAAGAGACACAATTTCCAAAATAGATATTAGGTAGATTCCATAATTACATTTGAATTACTTGTCAAATTTAGAACTAAGTGACATTATTCTTGTTCAAATTCACTTTCTAAAATTAATTATTAAAATTATATAATTTATCAACCCTAACTATTATAATTTAATTTTACTCATCTTATTTTTATGCAAATTATTATTGAGCTCAATTGAAAGGTGAGAGTTATGATTTCATTTGGAGTTTGAATTTTAATTATTTTATTCTCTTTTTTAATTTTTTGTTTGGTTTCACCTCTCACAAAATTAAATATCATAGTATCCTAACAAGTCAAACATTATTACATTTACCATACACCTACCCAAATATAACCATTACCCACTTAGATATGAGTGGTTGCCCACCAAAGGTCATTTATCTTATCTAGACATTTATTACAATTATCCATACATTGACCAAAATATACTTGTTACCCACATGGATATGGTTGTTTTCACACCTAGGGTCATTTATATAGTCATTGGGTTGACCCTACATTTGCTGACTTGACTCTTTCCTTTCTAAAACTCTAAATTGAAATTTGGCCAATTGTCCCCTTTAATTTCCCATCCTAAATTATTAAAGTATGCATTTTACAAAATTTGATGTTATGTGGTAATATTTAAAGACATTCATTATCATTCATTTTACACATCCACACATCATCCAAAATCAACAAGTCTTTTCTCATTTTAGATAATTAAATGAGAAATCAATAATGAAACATTTATATCTAGCACTCTAAAAGGAGTAACCAATCTACATATATCATTCTAGGGCCCTTGCCTACTATCGTCAAACTTTTACACATATTCCAAACATTGACCTAGCAGAATTTGTCTCCTTGTGACACAAAGACATCCCTTTCTAGGTATTTCTAAATACAGTTAGCCCTCATATATCAAAAAGATCAAAGTAGACAAGGATTAGTTAGATGAACCACAAAATAGCACTCTCCATTGTGTAGAGTCAATTTAGATTCAATGGATGATTTTTTTAGCTGTGACCTTGACCAAATCCAAAATAAAGCATAAAACTTGAGATGAAACACAAATAAAGAGACACCATTCCCAAAAAAGATATTAGTTAGTTTCCATAATTATATTTGAATTACTCCTCAAAGTTAGAGCTAAGTGACATTATTGTTCTTCATATTTACTTTCTAAAAATAATTATTAAAATTATATAATTTATCAATCCTACATATTATTATTTAATTAAAATTGATTTATATTTAATTAATTACAATTATTTAATTAACTTAAATTAAATATGAAGATAAAATATTTTCTTTTACAAATATAACCTAACCAATTTTACACAAATGAACCAAAACTATAAATTTTATTAATTTTTAGAGAGCCAAAATTGATTTGTTTTTGGGAAAAAGGAGATGTGGTAGCAATGATTTTGTATTTGTAGACCCACAAAAAACTAAATTTTAAAAATGCTTTTAAATATGTAATGAGGTTCATTCAAAGAAATACCAGAGTTTTAAATGTGAGCCACCAATTAAATATAAGACATGATCTATGCTTGGCCTTCGATTCATTCTGAAAATGTGATTTTTTTTAGACTGCAGGAATTTGGGTATCCATTCCCTTATAAACTGCAGTGTGCCTCATTTTCACATGACCTTTGATCTCTTGCCTGCAACAGAATGTTTTAGCCAATCAAACTAGGCCCACCACCCAACCCATATACACTTGTTAATATCAATACAAATGCTTTTATTATTTCAGAACATTCTTTATTGTTGAAGATTATCTATACTTATAGGAGCCAGCCTGCCAAACAGTTCAGCTCCTGAGCTTGGAGGACACCTACATATACTAAGTGTTTACCCTCTACTAAATCTGATCTATTGGATTTCTTTACAGATTACAGAACCCATGGAAGCAGCTAAAAGGGCATCCTCTTCATTCAAAGAGATCAACAGGCATATCATATACCTGCAAATACATCAAGGAATTCAACAAAATTGCTTTCTTTGGAGAATAAACTGGCAACATAAATTTTCCTGTACTCAGAGAAGACATAAGGCTTGTAAAGTCTTGGGTTCTTGTCATCCACAAGCTTTGGTGGAGCCCATATCTCGTAATCATTTGGAAAGTAGAAAGCAATGGCCAGAGATATGCGATTCTTCCATCCTCTGTAAACAACTCTATGCTCCACACTGTGGCATCTGCCATTGCTCCATGCCTGCACTGTGTTTAAAGTGATCAGTAACTGTCTTAAGCATATTAGAGTAAATTGTAAACATAATTTCAAAATTTCCAAACCTTAAAAGAATCCCCAACATTGACAACAAATGAATGAGGTAGAAGATTGGCATCAAACCACTTCCCCTGTTTGGATCGGACCTGGTAGCCCTCCTGGTTATCATTGTAAAGGATTGTAAAACATCCTGTATCTGTATGGGCTTGCAGAATCTCCTCCTCCATTGAATTTCCCTCAGATGAGTAGGAGTTTATTGCTATGCTTGTTGTACACTTTTCGAAATCAGAATGGTAGAAAGACCTGAAATCTAAACCCAAGCTGGCAAGAATGATTTTAGCAATTTTTCTTGACAGATCATGCATCCTGATGCCATATGTTCCAATCTTCTCACTGCCATGCAATACCCACAATTAAACTGATACAATAAAAACTTATCCATCAATCAAACTTTCAATTCTAATAAGAATAAAACTACTAAAAAGTCTGCTCAGTTAAAGTGGTTAGCTTGAAATATTTTTGGTTTGTGCAGTTGAATGGTTTTGTAAGAGTCCATCAAAGATTAAATCTTGTTGAGTAAGACTCGGACATCATAAAAGACTAAAAGACGATGAAACTACAATCATACCATTGCTGAGTAAAACTCTGACATCATAAGAAACTAAAAGATAATCAAGCTGCAATCATACCATAGATTGCGACTTTAATAGAATCGAAGTACCCAACATACCGTGATAAGACCTATAGATTTTAATAAATTTTATAATATTTCAAGAATCAAAAAATTCATAGATTACACAAGTAAATCCATACCAGAACTTTGGGTTTTCATTTTCAGGCCATATCTTTTTAGACATTTCTTGAACTGAATCTAAATGAGGCAAGTTGTGGAAGTCAAAGCTTAAAATCCAAGGTGGAGGAGGTCTGAAATAAGGGGTGCTGACTTTTGCTTTAACTTCCTCAGGCATTGCACATAATTGCTGGATTTGGGACATGACATCTTCCAGAAGATCCACTGGAATTCCATGGTTCACAACGAAGAAAAAACCCCATTCTTTGCAAGCTTCTTTCATTTTCCTAACCAATTCATGATTTTGGAAATTGTTTAATTCCTCACCATCTAATTCATATGGAAATTGTGAAACATCAATGACAGGAAAATCAACTTTCTCCACACTGGTTTCAAAAGACATGATTGGAATCACAAGAGAAGTACAGAGATTTATTTCTTAGTATAGAAAACAAGTGTATTCTTAGTTAGGTTATGTTTGTGTATTATAGGATCGAGATGGAATATTCAGGCCTCCTTAGGACATATCGATAAGACATCATGATCTTGTAAACTAGTATTTTTCTAATTGATTATTGTTTAAATATTTTTTTCATGAAGGAGCATCTCTATGCAGGTCGGATCTAGGCGATACCATCTAGGAGATTTGTAATTTAAACAAGAAAAAACAATATTCAGAAATTTGTAAATGCGTGTTATTTATTTTTTAGTTTTAGGTTTATTTCAGGAGAGTGTTTTGATGTATAGATATATTGATAAATGGTTTTTATCTGTAAAAAATTGGGTCTCTTATCTTATATTTTTAATAACTATTTATGGTTATTATAAAAGAAAAAAATCATTACACTTTCAATGTCTTCTTTGTCAGCTAAGAACTTTCTTTCCAATTAGAAGAGTCAGTTGTATAACCTTATTCAACCATAGCAAGGGCGGTATCTCTACGCCACAAATGTACAATCTTACACTAAATAAGATAAGCTTATGTAACAAGACAAATCCCTAGACCTAGAGCTAATTTTCAAGGGTTCATTTGAGATGGCCTTGCCTACATATCCCTTTATGGTAATCAAACGCACTATAGTTGACATACCAAAAATAAGAAAACTTCATCCACACTAGTAAGATGAGATCTTCAACCTCAAAAATTAATTGATCTTATACTTCTAATTCAATCCACATACAATAGTATGATAGTCAATGCATTTTAGTCAAATGTTAGTTCCATACTAACATCAATGTACAAACCTACACAATCCACATAGGGACCACACCACTAGGATGATATCTTCACTTTCAAATATTAATCGAGCTTATCCTTCTAATTCAATCCACATATTTAGTATGACAATGAATACATTGCATTCAAGTGTTAACTCCACACTAACATCAATATACAATCCACATAGGCGCCAACCTATACATACATCGCATATATATGCATAGTGGTTAACTCATGTATAGAACACATGTACAAAATATGACTAACTTGTTCAAACATCACAAATACATAATGTGACTACTTCTTCCATACATCACATATATAAAATACGATTAACTCACCCATACCTCATGTGTACACAATGTGAAAAACCTAAAAAAAATCACATGAACACAATGAGTAGGTAGTCAAAAGGAAAGTGGTTGCAACCTTCCTACAAGCATATTCACCCTTTACACAATTCACTTGCACATAAGCCCTTAAGTACATCCCAATAAAAAATATGAATTTTAGTAGATCCCATACGACACTATGGGTCCCTTCATTTTCCCAAATCATTGTTAGCTGTAATGATGAGCAAGCATCCCATACTACTTGTTGTCATTATTAGCAAGCTCACAAGTGTAACAAATCACATCAATTATATAAAACCATTAATAAGATTTTCAAAGCCTATTAAGCCTTTAGTTCATCTTATATTATTTGAATATATATAATCAAGATGTTATAGGGTTTGTTTCGCCTATGACTAGTGTATGTACTATCAATCACCTAGCAACTAAATTAACTATTAAAACCTTGGGAACGATACCTTATACAAACACCACACTAGAAGGATACACATTCTATCTTTTGCACCAATGCCAATACAAAACTCCTAAGATGGGTAACTTCTAGCATCTATAATTTGCATGGTACTTGTGAAATTCAATTAGCCCTATGAAATCAAGTAGCTCTTGGTATCTATCATCTACATACTACTAGTAAAATATAGTTAATTGTATGATACAATTGAATACTTCTTTTGGTAGAGCACACTTTTTTACTCTTGTGATGTTGGAATAACGATAAAATCTATAAATAACTCATAGGTTTTACAATCTCAATGATCACCTTAGGATGAGTGGGACAAGCTATACTAAGTGAACAATTATCCTCTACATATGCCATTGTAGATTCCCTTTCTCAACCATATTTTAGATGCCAAGAAATCAACTATTATATCAATCTTAGTTCGACATTCTAACATTAGTGGGTATGATAATATTGATCTAAAACATAGTCTTAAGGGTTTATAGCTTAGTCTAGTTAATCTAGTTACTATATCCTAGAGGGGTCCATTAAACTATATAATTATCTTATAGGTCTTGAGGTAAAAATCCAACATACAAGTACAACACAGTAAATCCACATGCATAAACCTGTACAACTCATAAATTAATCAATGTTTAATATTCAAAAATATATCATAAATATCAGATAAAATTAAACCCATGGCAGTAATATCAAAAAAAATCCTACTTCTAAGTATATATCATTTTTGCATATTGCCAGTCTTAAAGCTTAACACATAATTATTCACCAAAAATATTTAATGAAAACAAACCATATAACATTTGGTAATAACTAACATTAATCACCTGTACTTGGTAAAGGTCATCATAAGAAACATAGTACTAAACTAAACATAGATTTAGGTGCATATTAAGAGTAGGTAGACCATCTAGATATCTAATAAGAGTTGTTCACACCATCAGATCATGATGGCTTAATTCATCATTATTATTAAATACAAAGTTAGTAGGATTCTTTAATTCCTTCATGGCCAAGTTTATCACACCCTTATTTCTTGGAATAATAGCCTCACTAGATCTCAAGGCTAATTTATACCATTTGATACTCGTCACTTAGACAAGACATAATCCCTTAGTTTTCAACACAAAAATCTAATAATTTTAGTTTAAATTAGTCTAAAGGCATTCTCACACATTCACATCAAGACAAACCACAAAAGCAATCTCTAAAATTTCATCCATGATTGGAATAGATTTTGGAAATCCAAATATGACAAACCTCAAAGTAGATAAGCTTGATGATGAAAATTTTCCTATCTATTGACTTAGGCTTGTATGGTAGGCACATGTATTAATTGAAAATGTGGGTTCATAGCCATTTGATGCAGATTTCAATGTCAAGATGAAATATACTAATTGTAGTGTAGAAAATTGTATACCTTTACAATTTCACACTATGTTTGGTTGCTTAATTAATTGGACTTAATTAACCTTCTAATTGACCAAATTATGCATTCCAAAGCCTTATTATTCCCATTTTCCGAAAGGGGGAACCTACATTAAACAATTTCCATCATTAATTAAAACATCTTGGATTATGTGTGTCTTGGACTTCAAGTCCTCCTTAAGTGCCAAGACCCATTTTTTAAAAATGTTTTTGGTGGCATTTTAATGATTCAAATTCAAGTTTCAAATGTTGACTTGTGGAATCTAATTTTTGGGAAATTAGATACACCTATAAATACATAGTTATTTTATCAATTTAAAACATCCATCATTAAGGAAACTTTCACATGAGAAAATATTATTGTCAAGAGCATTGAAGAGCATATTTATCAGTCATCTACAACAACATTTAAGATCATATCATCATGTCAAATTTTATGCCTATTCATGTCATGTTTTGGAGCTAACATTGTGATGTAGGTTTCAAGCATTCAAGCATCCAATCAAGCACTTTCATGCAAGATCCAAACCTTAGAGTGATGTGTTAGAATTTAGTCCTCAAGGGCAGCCATTAAGGGTTTGGTGAGTTGTGACATAGCATTGTTCATTCATCAAATTCCTTTCATTTTTCATTATTTCATTATCAAGGTTTAATTACCAAACCGGGGTTTGACCAAGGAAAACCCCTATTCAACCCAAAATAAACATTTTTTCTTCTCTTTGTATGTGCAGATTTATAGATGAAGAAACATTGAAATTGGATCAAAGGAGAAATCTTGCAAAGTTGTCAAAATTGTCATCAAAGTTGTCAAGATACAAAAACTCACCTACAAAATTTATTTCCAACTTTCCAACGGTGGAATCTGGAGAAATAAAAAGCCTAGATCTAGGATTTGAGGATTGTAAAAGCATATTTTGGACCCTTGTACAGAGACCCATTCACCCTAGGGTGAATATATACTTTAGTAGTGTTCAAAACCCACTTTTGGTGCCAACTACATACCATCCTACACTATGGAAAATTTATAGTAGCAACATTTTGTAACTTGAAACAAAAAACATAAACACTAGCTCAGATAGTGATTTTTTTCATTTTCTAGAACTCTTCAAGCAAGGACCCATTCACCCTTGGGCGAACCTATCCTTGTACAGGGGTCCTAATAAAATTTTGCATGCATTACTGTCTCTATTTTCACTTCTTGTTTCTGCTACTAAAATTGTACTTTCAAATTTCTAAAAGCAATTATTGTATGTGCAAGAAAAGTGTCATTTTTCTTGATTTGTTGCAAATTTGGGAATAAATTATTGCATTTTAGTATTGAAAATCATTAGATTTGTAGGAAGATTGTTTACATTTCTAAAGCATTGCATAAGTTGGATAGCTTACTTTTCATTTTTGGCACAAACTCAAAATTCTAAATGTTATTTTGTTTCCTTTTCAAGTATGTTGAAAGATAAAGATAAGAAAAGAAAAGAAAAGAAGTCATTAACAAGCATGTTAGTCATTCTTCCAATATCTTTCCTAGTTATGAGAATATCTTAGTGCAAGAGAATGAAATTGTTGACACATTCCTTAGTACCACCTTGCCTAATCATTCACTCATCCCCTAATATCTCTCCTATTTGTGAGGATGTTTTGATACAAGAAGATGCATACATAGATAATAATGATAACCATAGTTGTTATTCTCCCAGTATCTCTCCTAGTTGTGACGAAGAGGTTAGAAGATCCAAGTATTGAGCCTCATGAGGATCTTTGGTGCCAAGTACATACCATCCTACACATTCCATATTTTCTTGCAAATTGCCATTTCCATTTTTGTTATCATACGAATTTTCATTTCAAGTGTTAGGTCATATAATTCACTTAGTTTATGTATTTTAAATTATCTCCCAAAAGTGCAATTCAATCATTTTTGTCATTTTCTATCATAGGAAAATAACAGATCCTTCTAATAGGGTTGACTCACCTCAAGGTTGAAAGTCAATCCTATCCTTGGGAGATCCTTTTTTCTAATCAAAATAGGAAAATGCAAGTGTTCTAGACCATAATTTTACTTTGGTCAAACCTACATTTTTCTATGTTTCATTTTGGTGAACCAGACATTGTACATCATAAATTCTAATTTGGAAGTCCTTTAAACCCTAGATCTAGGATTTGCATTAGTTTGTTTTGCATCTCATTTAGGGTTTTAAAATTGCATTTCACATCATTCAAAATTGTATTTTGCATCATTTAAAATCATAGAAAAAAAATCAAAATCTTGCATACATTTTATATATTTTTTACATAGTACTCTACACAAGGGTGTCTTTCAATCATTTAAATTAGAAAATTTAGTCAAAATTGGATTTCAAAAGTTGTCATTTTGTTCACTCTTTGTTATAATTTTGCATTCATATTAATCAGAAAACTCTAGAAAATTTGTCATAGTAGCAACATTTTGTAACTTGAAACAAAAAACATAAACACTAGCTCAGATAGTGATTTTTTTCATTTTTTAGAACTCTTCAAGCAAGGACCCATTTGCCCTTGAGCGAACCTATCCTTGTACAGGGGTCCTAATAAAATTTTGCATGCATTACTATCTCTATTTTGACTTCTTGTTTCTGCTACTAAAATTGTACTTTGAAATTTTGAAAACAATTATTGTATGTGCAAGAAAAGTGTCATTTTTCTTGATTTGTTGCAAATTTGGGAATAAATTATTGCATTTTAGTATTGAAAATCATTAGATTTGTAGGAAAATTGTTTACATTTCTAAAGCATTACATAAGTTGGATAGCTTACTTTTCATTTTTGGCACAAACTCAAAATTCTAAATGTTAGTTTGTTTCATTTTCAAGTATGTTGAAAGATAAAGAAAAGAAAAGAAAAGAAGTCATTAACAAGCATCTTAGTCATTCTTCCAATATCTTTCCTAGTTATGAGAATATCTTAGTGCAAGGGAATGAAATTGTTGACACATTCCTTAGTACCACCTTGCCTATCATTCACTCATCCCCTAATATCTCTCCTATTTGTGAGGATGTTTTGATACAAGAAGATGCATACATAGATAATAATGATAACCATAGTTGTTATTCTCCTAGTATCTCTCCTACTTGTGAGGAAGAGGTTAGAAGATCCAAGTATTGAGCCTCATGAGGATCTTTGGTGCCAAGTACATACCTCCTACACTTTCCATATTTTCTTGCAAACTACCATTTCCATTTTTGTTATCATACGAATTTTCATTTAAGTGTTAGGTCATATAATTCACTTAGTTTATGTATTTAAATTATCTCCCAAAAGTGTAATTCAATCATTTTTGTCATTTTATATCATAAGAAAATAGCAGATCCTTCTAATAGGGTTGACTCACCTCAAGGTTGAAAGTCAATCCTATCCTTGGGAGATCTTTTTTTCTAATGAAATTAGGAAAATGCAAGTGTTCTAGATCATAATTTCACTTTGGTCAAACCTACATTTTTCTATGTTTCATTTTGGTGAACCCAACATTGTACATCATAAATTCTAATTTGGAAGTCCTTTAAACCCTAGATCTAGGATTTGCATTAGTTTGTTTTGCATCTCATTTAGGGTTTTAAAATTGCATTTCACATCATTCAAAATCACAAAAAAAAATCAAAATCTTGCATACATTATATATATATATATATATATATATATATATATATATATATATATATATATTACATAGTACTCTGCACAAGGGTGTCTTTCAATCATTTAAATTAGAAAATTTAGTCAAAATTGGATTTCAAAAGTTGTCATTTTGTTCACTCTTTGTTATAAGTTTGCATTCATATTAATCAGAAAACTCTGGAAAATTTGTCATAGTAGCAACATTTTGTAACTTGAAACAAAAAACATAAACACTAGCTTAGATAGTGATTTTTTCATTTTTTAGAACTCTTCAAGCAAGGACCCATTCGCCCTTGGGTGAACCTATCCTTGTATAGGGGTCCTAATAAACTTTTGCATGCATTACTGTCTCTATTTTCACTTCTTGTTTTTGCTACTAAAATTGTACTTTCAAATTTTTTAAAGCAATTATTGTATGTGCAAGAAAAGTGTCATTTTTCTTGATTTGTTGCAAATTTGGGAATAAATTATTGCATTTCAGTATTGAAAATCATTAGATTTGTAGGAAAATTGTTTACATTTCTAAAGCATTGCATAAGTTGGATAGCTTACTTTTCATTTTTGGCACAAACTCAAAATTCTAAATGTTAGTTTGTTTCCTTTTCAAGTATGTTAAAAGATAAAGATAAGAAAAGAAAAGAAAAGAAGTCATTAACAATCATCTTAGTCATTCTTCCAATATCTTTGCTAGTTATAAGAATATCTTAGTGCAAGAGAATGAAATTGTTGACACATTCCTTAGTACCACCTTGCCTAATCATTCACTCATCCCCTAATATCTCTCCTATTTGTGAGGATGTTTTGATACAAGAAGATGCATACATAGATAATAATGATAACCATAGTTTTTATTCTCCCAGTATCTCTCCTAGTTGTGATGAAGAGGTTAGAAGATCCAAGTATTGAGCCTCATGAGGATCTTTGGTGCCAAGTACATACCATCCTACACTTTCCATATTTTCTTGCAAACTGCCATTTCCATTTTTTTATCATACGAATTTTCATTTCAAGTGTTAGGTCATATAATTCACTTAGTTTATGTATTTTAAATTATCTCCCAGAAGTGCAATTCAATCATTTTTGTCATTTTCTATCATAAGAAAATAGCAGATACTTCTAATAGGGTTGACTCACCTCAAGGTTGAAAGTCAATCCTATCCTTGGGAGATTCTTTTTTCTAATCAAATTAGGAAAATGCAAGTGTTCTAGACCATAATTTTACTTTGGTCAAACCTACATTTTTCTATGTTTCATTTTGGTGAACCCGACATTGTACATCATAAATTCTAATTTGGAAGTCCTTTAAACCCTAGATCTAGGATTTGCATTAGTTTGTTTTGCATCTCATTTAGGGTTTTAAAATTGCATTTCACATCATTCAAAATTGTATTTTGCATCATTTAAAATCACAGAAAAAAAATCAAAATCTTGCTTACATTTTATATATATTTTACATAGTACTCTGCACAAGGGTGTCTTTCAATCATTTAAATTAGAAAATTTAGTCACAATTAAATTTCAAAAGTTGTCATTTTGTTCACTCTTTGTTATAAGTTTGCATTCATATTAATCAGAAAACTCCGGAAAATTTGTCATAGTAGCAACATTTTGTAACTTGAAACAAAAAACATAAACACTAGCTCAGATAGTGATTTTTTTCATTTTTTAGAACTCTTCAAGCAAGGACCCATTCGCCCTAGGGTGAACCTATCCTTGTACAGTGGTCCTAATAAACTTTTGCATGCATTACTGTCTCTATTTTCACTTCTTGTTTTTGCTACTAAAATTGTACTTTCAAATTTCTAAAAGCATTTATTGTATGTGCATGAAAAGTGTCATTTTTCTTGATTTGTTGCAAATTTGGGAATAAATTATTGCATTTTAGTATTGAAAATCATTAGATTTGTAGGAAAATTGTTTACATTTCTAAAGCATTGCATAAGTTGGATAGCTTACTTTTCATTTTTGGCACAAACTCAAAATTCTAAATGTTAGTTTGTTTCCTTTTCAAGTATGTTGAAAGATAAAGAAAAGAAAAGAAAAGAAGTCATTAACAAGCATCTTAGTCATTCTTCCAATATCTTTCCTAGTTATGAGAATATCTTAGTGCAATGGAATGAAATTGTTGACACGTTCCTTAGTACCACCTTGCCTATCATTCACTCATCCCCTAATATCTCTCCTATTTGTGAGGATGTTTTGATACAAGAAGATTCATACATAGATAATAATGATAACCATAGTTGTTATTCTCCCAGTATCTCTCCTACTTGTGAGGAAGAGGTTAGAAGATCCAAGTATTGAGCCTCATGAGGATCTTTGGTGCCAAGTACATACCTCCTACACTTTCCATATTTTCTTGCAAACTGCCATTTCCATTTTTGTTATCATACGAATTTTCATTTAAGTGTTAGGTCATATAATTCACTTAGTTTATGTATTTTAAATTATCTCCCAAAAGTGTAATTCAATCATTTTTGTCATTTTCTATCATAAGAAAATAGCAGATCCTTCTAATAGGATTGACTCACCTCAAGGTTGAAAGTCAATCCTATCCTTGGGAGATCTTTTTTTCTAATGAAATTAGGAAAATGCAAGTGTTCTAGATCATAATTTCACTTTGGTCAAACCTACATTTTTCTATGTTTCATTTTGGTGAACCCAACATTGTACATCATAAATTCTAATTTGGAAGTCCTTTAAACCCTAGATCTAGGATTTGCATTAGTTTGTTTTGCATCTCATTTAGGGTTTTAAAATTGCATTTCACATCATTCAAAATTGTATTTTGCATCATTTAAAATCACAAAAAAAAATCAAAATCTTGCATACATTTTATATATATTTTACATAGTACTCTGCACAAGGGTGTCTTTCAATCATTTAAATTAGAAAATTTAGTCAAAATTGGATTTCAAACGTTATCATTTTGTTCACTCTTTGTTATAAGTTTGCATTCATATTAATCAAAAAACTCTGGAAAATTTGTCATAGTAGCAACATTTTGTAACTTGAAACAAAAAACATAAACACTAGCTCAGATAGTGATTCTTTTCATTTTTTAGAACTCTTCAAGCAAGGACCCATTCGCCCTTGGGCGAACCTATCCTTGTATAGGGGTCCTAATAAACTTTTGCATTCATTACTGTCTCTATTTTGACTTCTTGTTTCTGCTACTAAAATTGTACTTTGAAATTTTGAAAAATAGTTATTGTATGTGCAAGAAAAGTGTCATTTTGCTTTAATTGTTGCAAATTTGGAAAGAAATTATTGCATTTCAATATTGAAAATCATTAGATTTGTAGGAAAATTGTTTACATTTCTAAAGCATTGCATAAGTTGGATAGCTTACTTTTAATTTTTGGCACAAACTCAAAATCCTAAATTTTAGTTTGTTTCCTTTTCAAGTATGTTGAAAGATAAACAAAAGAAAAGAAAAGAGGTCATTAACAAGCATGTTAGTCATTGTTCCAATATTTTTCCTAGTTATGAGAATATCTTAGTACAAGAGAATGAAATTGTTGACACATTCCTTAGTACCACCTTGCCTATCATTCACTCATCCCCTAATATCTCTCCTATTTGTGAGGATGTTTTGATACAAGAGGATGCAAACATAGATAATCATGATAACCATAGTTGTTATTCTCATGTATCTCCCCTACTTGTCATGAAGGTATCTTTGTGTTAGAAGATTCAAGTATTGAGGCTCATGAGGATCTTATTTTTCTACCTCCCCCTACTTCTCCCACTTGGGAAGACAGTGAATTTTTCATATTTTAGAACTCTGAGCAAGAACCCATTCACCCTTGGGTGAATCTGTACTTGTACATGGATCATAATAAACTTTTGCATGCATTACTATCTTTATTTTGAATTCTTGTTTTTGCTACTAAAATTGTACTTAGAAATTTTGAAAAATAGTCATTGTATGTTCAAGAAAAGTGTCATTTTGCTTGATTTTTTGCAAATTTGGAAAGAAGTTATTACATTTTAGCATTGAAAATCATTAGATTTGTAGGACAATTGTTTAAATTTCTAAAGCATTGCATAAGTTGGATAGCTTAATTTTCTTTTTTAGCACAAACTCAAAATTCTAAATGTTAGTTTGTTTCCTTTTCAAGTATGTTGAAAGATAAAGAAAAGAAAAGAAAAGAAAAGAAAAGAGGTCATTAACACACATGTTAGTCATTGTTCCAATATCTTTCCTAGTTATGAGAATATCTTATTACAAGAGAATGAAATTGTTGACACATTCCTTAGCACCACCTTGCCTATCATTCACTCATCCCCTAATATCTCTCCTATTTGTGAGGATGTTTTGATTCAAGAGGATGCAAACATAGATAATCATGATAACCATAGTTGTTATTCTGCCAACATCTCTCCTACTTGTGACGAAGGTATCTTGGTGTTTGAAGATCCAAGTATTGAGCCTCATGAGGATCTTATTTTTCTCCCTCCCCCTACTTCTCCCACTTGGGTTTGACCAAGGAAAACCCCTATTCACCCCAAAACAAACATTTTTTCTTCTCTCTTTGTATGTGCAAATTTATAGATGAAGAAGGATTGAAATTGGATCAAAGGAAAAATATTACAAACTTGTCAAAGTTGTCAAGATACAAAAACTCACCTACAAAATTTATTTCCGACTTTCCAACAGTGGAATCTAGGGAAATCAGAAGCCAAGATCCAAGATTTGAGGACTAGAAAAGCAGATTTTGGATCCTTGTACAGAGACCCATTCTCCCTAGGGTGAATATGTACTTTCCTAGTGTTCAAAACCCACTTTTGGTGCAAGGTACATACCATCCTACACTTTCCATATTTTCTTGCAAACTGCCATTTCCATTTTTGTTATCATATGAATTTGTATTCCAAGTATTAGGTCATATAATTCACTTAGTTTATGTATTTTAAATTATCTCCCAAAAGTGCAATTCAATCATTTTTGTCATTTTCTATCATAAGAAAATAGCAGATCCTTCTAATAGGGTTAACTCACCTCAACGTTGAAAGTCAATCCTATCCTTGAGAGATCTTTTTTTCTAATGAAATTAGTAAAATGTGAGTGTTCTAATCATCATTTTACTTTGGTCAAACCTACATTTTTCTATGTTTCATTTTGGTGAACCCGGCATTGTACATCATAAATTCTAATTTGGAAGTCCTTTAAACCCTAGATCTAGGATTTTCATTAGATTGTTTTGCATCTCATTTAGGGTTTCAAAATTGCATTTCACATAATTCAAAATTGTATTTTGCATCATTTAAAATCACAAAAAAAAACAAAATCTTTCATACATTTTGTATATATTTTGCATAGTACTCTATGTAAGGGTGTCTTTCAATCATTTACATTAGAAAATTTAGTCAATATTGGATTTCAAAAGTTGTCATTTTGTTCACTCTTTGTTATAAGTTTGCATTCATATTAATCAGCAAATTCTAGAAAATCTGTCATAGTAGCAACATTCTGTAACTTGAAACAAAAAACATAAACACTAGCTCAGACAGTGAATTTTTCATTTTTAAGAACTCTGAGCAAGGACCCATTCACCCTTGGGCGAATTTGTCCTTGTACAGGGGTCCTAATAAACTTTTGCATGCATTATTGTCTCTATTTTGACTTCTTGTTTCTACTACTAAAATTGTACTATGAAATTTTGAAAAATAGTTATTGATGTGCAAGAAAAGTGTCATTTTGCTTGATTTATTGCAAATTTGGAAAGAAAATATTGTATTTTAGTATTGAAAATCATTAGATTTGTAGGAAAATTGTTTACATTTCTAAAGCATTGCATAAGTTAGATAGGTTTCTTTTCATTTTATGCACAAACTCAAAATTCTAAATGTTAGTTTCCTTTTCAAGTATGTTGAAAGATAAACAAAAGAAAAGAAAAGAGGTCATTAACAAGCACGTTAGTCATTCTTCCAATATCTTTCCTAGTTATGAGAATATCTTAGTGCAAGAGAATGAAATTGTTGACACATTCCTTAGTACCACCTTGCCTATCATTTACTCATCCCCTAATATCTCTCCTATTTGTGATGATGTTTTGATACAAGAGGATGTAAACATAGATAATCATGATAACCATAGTTGTTATTCTCCTGGTATCTCTCCTACTTGTGATAAAGGTATCTTGGTGTTTGAAGATCCAAGTATTGATCCTCATGAGGATCTTATTTTTCTCCCTCCCCCTACTTCTCCCACTTGGGAAGATATTATGGTACAAGAGAATGAGATCATTGACACATTTCTTAACATCCCTTTACCTAGTCTTCATTGATCTCCCAATATTTCTCCCACTTGTGAGAATATTTTAGTAAAAGAGGGTGTAATCATTGAAAAACATGAAAAACATAATTATCCTTCTCCTGAAACCTCTCATGTTTGTGACGAAGGTGTCTTGGTGTTAGAAGATCCAACCATTAAATGTCATGAAAAAAAAATTTCCCCTCCTAAAAACTCTCCTACTAGGGAAGATATCATGGTGCAAGAGGATGATAGCATTGATACATGTCTTTCAAACATAGTAATGCAGCATCCTTAGATGAATATGATAAGCTGACATTAGACTCCCCCTCACTAGAAGATCGTTAGAATGAGGATAAATTTGTGAGGTTATGAACATTAGATCTCCCTTGATTATTGGACCTCCTAATTCTCCTCTAATTATTGTACCTCCTAAGATTCCTCTAATTATTGGGCCTCCCAATTCATATCCTAAGCCACTTCTTATCATAAGACCACCTCAACACACACCATTACCTCCAAGGGCTATCTTAAATTTTACAAAGTAACTCACTAGTAACAATGTTTCATAGCAACCAAGTTATAATATTGTTTCTCATATAACACAAGGAATAAAAGGAAACCACAAACCATACCTACTTCATTACCATTACCTCAACCTATTTTTCCTAGTGCTCCTTATTTGCCTTTGCACAATGGAAAGGAATATGATCTTGTATAACAACTTAGAAACACTCATGCTAAGATTTCTTTATGGGATCTCATTCAAGCATCACCTCTTTACCATGGAATGCTCTAAAATTATTTACAAGTTGTTATCCCTCCTAGTGCACAACTAAATGATGTAGCAACCCTAATTCAAGGTATGAACTCAATCAACTTAGACACTAGCTTTCATCAAGATGAGTTACCTTCATTGGAAGTGCAAAAACAAAATTATTCCTTGATGATATAGACTATAACTAGCAAGTGTGGCATAATATGTACTCTCATTGATAATGGTTCGACACTCAATGTTTTTAGTATAAACCTTCTAGATAATATTGGAGTGGAAAAAATCCAAATTCAACTAGATTCTTTATCTATCTATGGATTTGATAATGTGGGAAAAAAATGCTTGGTGTGATAACATTACCTATTAAAGCTAGAAAGGTTACATTGCAAACTCCTATTCATGTTATGCCTCAAGAACTATCATATAATCTTCTATTAGGTAGACCGTGGATTCATACAATGAATGCATACCTTCAATGTTACATTGTCTAGTGAAGTACACTTATTAAAATAAGTTCTACATAATGAAAGTTGACCTCTAATCAAAAAATTATTTGTGAACTAAAACAAGAATGAAAAATCCTCTTACAACATTGACACCAACTACACAAGTGGAATCACTACAAGAAGAAGAAGGGAATTTGTTGTCATCAATCACAAAACTATTGGCTGATGAGTGGGGTTCAATGGATTTTACACCTTCATTCATGGGATAATACAAGATTACACACAAATCAAGAAAAGAGAAAGAAGAGCTGCCATAATATCCACACAAGTTGAATCATCAAAAGCATGTTGTTGATGGTTCGGATGAGCACAACAACAGTAAACATAATATTACTATTCTACTCTCCTAAAAGAGAAAGAATAACACATGGATATCTAACTCCCAAGGTCTTGGTAATCGGTTCTCGACTGTGCTGATTTCACTCAATGGTTGATGTGAACTATAATGTTCAAGGGGCCTGCTGGTATTGAGCTTCTGGATTGTTCTAAGATCAAACATAAATTCAAACCTACTTTATCTGGGTTTTTTAAAGAAATAGAAAAAGATAGATCAAATCTTTGGAACCGAAGAGAATGATAATTCATCCAACTTAACTAGACTTGCTACCTTTCAAGGAATTCCTAACTACCACTACAGAACAAAATTAACTTGTGATTAACACATAGTTTCATTCATTCACAGTGCTAATTTCAAGAGTAGATTGCAAATCACTATTTAAACAAAACATAAAATAAAACTTCATTCCTTGAAAGATTTTCAAATCAAATGATTAACCCAAGATAAATACCATTTTGAAGCAAAGTATGAAGTAGATTTAAATCTGGTTGCTTCTTCTATTTGTGAAACAGATAAACAACATTTACAAATCTGGCACAATCACCAGTGTACAGAAAACCTATGTCTTCAGATTATCTCCATCTACACTAAGAAAACTTGAAAGATACATCACTATCTATGCTGAATCTAACTCCTACTCTATTATGCTCTTAATTTTCTCTCCCTTCTAACCCTAACTAAGAAGACAAAAGAAGCTCCCATTATAAAGAAATAGGATGCATTTTTGTTTCCTCTATCTTTCAGAAAATCCCTACTGCTAAAAAAAAATCTATCTGTCCCTGAAATCTCTATCTATATCCCTTTCTACTCTATGGTCCTCTCTTTAAAAAGAGGCAAAAAATGCCATATATATAGAACATGCCAAAAAGAATGTGATGGCCCCTGTTTTTAGGGTTTACAAAATATCAGTTGGTTACAAGAGGGTCAGCCCTCAGATCTTTTTGGAATGAAGTTAATGTTGCATTCAATGTCCATCCCCGTGTCCATGTCGGTGAAAGATCACCCTTAGGAGTAGCCCTTCTTTTACAACCATCGCAATAACTTTTGGCCTCTGTTTCCACCTTCGAACTTCCATCAGAGCTTCTTTGAATGTCCTGTAGCATTATCATAAATGTCGATCTACCTTTTCCAATAGACATCACAGCTGTCCCTAAGACTCGTGGCCTCTTCTTCCTTTCATATTTTCTACTATTCTAGATCTTTCTGCATGTTGACCTCCTCTGGAAGCAACATTAGATTTTCCATTAGATCTCCACACCACTGTTCACCGAGCTGCTCCATCACTTTTGATCTCAGAGCAAGTCCATTTCATTTATGCTCTGTTGATCTTCCTCATAAGAATAGTCAATCAGTCAAACTTCCAATGGTTCATCCTCGGCTTTCTCTGATTGGTTGAACACATGCCACTTAAGCTTTCCAAGTGGTCAAAGGCTACTCAAATGGAATCGCATGTCGGTGAGACACTTGTCATGTCTCCCTGATGTGATTATACTCTACAGCAGCATCGACATAGCATACAACTGTCAGTGAGACCTCATATCGAATGCAAAAGTTATATCGATATCACAAAAACCATTGGCAAGACAATCATTATCAACGAAAGGTCATAGCAAGTGTGCAAGAGTTATACCCCAACACAAAGTTATCATATAGACTATCGATATCAAGAATACATCATAGCGAGTGCAAACCATTGAGCCAAGAGTCTCGGCGAGCCCTTCATCCTTCGGTGAAAGCTTCATTACTCGGTGAGACATTACGGCGGGCAACAAGAGTTATAGCGATATCCCCCCTTTCATCTCCAAGACAATTGCACTCGACAAGAGGTCATAGCAGGCACTAAGAGTCATACCAATGTCCCTTTTCCATTGGCAATTCCATTGCTATCGGCAAGACTCCCCATTATCAGCAGGACCTTTCACCGAGCGCGAGTCATTACACTGAAGGCACCATTCTTTGGTGGGACTTCCTCCATTCAGCCAGAAATTATGCCGAACTCAAACCTTTCAGTGATACTCCCCCGTGTCGGTAGGAAATCTCCCCGAAAGCATCCCACTTCGACGAGAGCTCACCCTGTCGGTGAGACCTTTCCCCGAAGTCACAACCTTTTGCCGAGACCCCCATTTGTCGGTAGGACCTCATAGCGAACACAAACCACTCTCCCCGATGCCAGCCCATTTCAGCAAGACCTCTATTTGTCGACTAGACTTCATACCAATGTTACCCCCTTTCGCTGAGACTTCCATCAGTCAGGAAGACTTCTCCCTGAACCCAAATTCTTTTGGCGATGTTATCCTTGTGTGCAACGATCGGCGAGACTTCTTTTGGTCGGCGAGATATATAAAAACCCATGGCGATTAAAATGTCTGGGTGACCAGTATATTTCAAATGAATAGAATCACTACTAGTCAGCAAGACATCTGGAGGGTCTCACCAACTTTCTCCTTAGAGGAATTTTATGCCAAACCTGACTGAGGTATGCTTTCCAACTGAGTTCCTTGAGAAATACCATCAGGTGTACAATTTAATCCTACAACAAAAATGCCTCCATTAGCCCTCAAAGCATATAAAATACACTATTGTTCATCATGCCTTCAATTTTAACAAAAAGAAACCCAACTCTGGCTGAAGCAGAACCAAAATTTGATAGAACAAAAGACAAAACTTAGGAGGAAAATAAAAGAACTCCTAAGACCAAACCAGACAACCAAAGGTGAAGAAAATGAAAGAAAAAGGGGGACCCATTTTGTTCCAAAATAAAACGGGGTGGTTATGCAAGTCATAACACATGTGAGTCCACAACTTTTAGCAAAGAAGAGGACAACAACAATTATACATCCACATATGATGAGTGTGATCATGAGAAATCACGCTCTTCAAAAGAAATGGAAAATTTTTATGGAAGAGGTTATGAGCTTTTGAAACAACTTGGCTATAATGGAAAAGAATGTGGTGTTAAATAATAAGGTATTTATGTGCCTATGGAGCCTACCCCATAAGAACAAACAAGAGTTCTTGGTTATTGTCCTTTGAAAGAAACGAAAGCATCAATGAAACCTTCGCTTGATATCAATGTCCACACAAAATAATCCTAAGAAAAATATGGCTTCATCTTTAAACACATGTCTTAGTGATGATTGGGGTTCATTATATTTTACACCCTCCTTTAAGGGAGAGTACAAAATCTCATAATCTAAACCTAGAGAGTCTTGTGTATGTATGACACCTTGTAGTAAGTACAAAGTATCTTTTTCACAAAAGAAAATAACATCTTCTACTATTGATCAAGAGAGTACCTTGATGAAGCTTCTCCAAGCTCACTTGATTAATCTTCCCCCAAGAACATGAAATAAATTTTATAACAAAATTTTATTTTATGCATATCATCGAGTGCATGGTCATTCAACCAATGAATGTCAGGCTTTGAATAATAAAATTTCAACATCTTAAGGATTTTGGTTCTCTTCCTTGTGTTGATGCACCTACTTCCTCTAATTGATAATGATTTTTATCCTATCATGTTGCTCATCACTATGTGGCATTGGTAGCTTTATTTTTCTTTTCATTCCATTCATGGTGGTACAATATTAGGTGCAACCATATTTATCTTGGCAGCAACATGATAGTCCTTGGTGGTTGTCTTTGTCTATACACTTGGGGGGTAAGGATAACTAGTTTTTAGGAGGTGTGCATTATTTTCAAGGATCCCCCTTCCTCTCTTTCTACTTAAAATACCAACATATCAAGTATGTTGACATTCTAAGTGGGGGACATATTGTCCCCCAATCATTGTTTGCATGCCCCCTTCTTAGTGATGATAGCATACATCTCCTAGGAAGTGTGAACATTACATTGGCATTATTGGAATTATTTAGTCTTGGCATGAGTTTCATTGACATTTTGACATTTCTTGCTTCACTTTGTTCATAGAGGATGAAATTAGTGTAGCATTGGCATAATATCTTGATCATTTTCTATAAGTGTCTATCACAATGCAGCTTGCTAGCCTTGTGAAGCATGTTTTTTATGAGTTCACACCTTGTAGACCTAATGTGTATTTCTCATTTTGTTTTGGACAAACAATTGAGGCTTGATCCATGCCTTTTGGAAACACAACCAAAGCTTGATCCATCCTTTTTCCTTTTTGGATTAATTTTGACATTGTATGGTTGTGTATCTTGTCTTGCTACTTCATATCATACATATGTGTGTGTCCCTTTGTGCTTATGTTGGTTTTCCATGGGATCTTGATCCTGGGGGCTTGACCACCTCCTTGATCTTTATCATCCTATCTTTCTAACATTTGTACACTTGGACCCCTCTTGGCATATATTTGTATACTTTAGTGTTAGTCTAAGCGTAAGTTCATATTCTCACTAAAGTGGGGCCTAAATGTAGTGTAGAAATTTGTATACCTTTACAATTTAACACTATTTTTGGGTCCCTTAATTAATTAGACTTAATTAAGCTTATAATTGACCAAATTATGCATTTCAAAGCCTTATTATTCTCATTTTCTAAAAGGGGAGCCTCTATTAAACAATTTCAATCATTAATTAAAACATCTTGGATTCTATGTGTCTTGGACTTCGAGTCCTCCTTAAGTGCCAAGACCAATTTTTTTAATATGTTTTTGATAGCATTTTAACGATTCAAATTCAAGTTTCAAATTTCGTCTTGTGAAATCTAATTTTTGGGAAATTAGATAAACACTTATAAATACATAGTTATTTTATCAATTCAAGACATCTAGCATTAAGGAAACTTTCACATGAGAAAATATTATTGTCAAGAGCATTGGAGAGCAGATTTATCAATCATCTACAACAACATTCAAGATCATATCATCATGTCAAATTTTATGCATATTCATGTCATGTTTTGGAGCTAACTTTATGATGTAGGTTTCAAGCATTCAAGCAAGTATTTAAGCATCCAATCAAGCCAAATCATACAAGACCTAGACATTAGAGTGATGTGTTAGACTTCAGTCCTCTAAGGGAAACCATTAAGGGTTTGGTGAGTTGTGACATAACATTGTTCATTCATCACATTCCTTTCATTTTTCATTATTTCATTATCAAGGTTTAATTACCAAACTGGGGTTTGACCAAGGAAACCCCCTATTCACCCCAAAAAAAATATTGTTTTCTTCTCTTTGTATGTGCAGATTTATAGGTGAAGAAGGGTTAAAATTGGATCAAAGGAGCAATCTTGCAAAGTTTTCAAAGTTGTCATCAAAGTTGTCAAGATATGAAAACTCACCTATAGAATTTATTTCTAACTTTTCGACAGTGGAATCTAGAGAAATCAGAAGCCTAGATCTAGGATCTAAGGACTATAAAAGTAGATTTTGGACCCCTATACAGAGACCCATTTTCCCTAGGGAAAATATGTCCTTAAATAGTGTTCAAAACCCACTTTTGGTGTTAGGTACATACTATCTTGCACTTTCCAGATCTACCTGTAAACTGTCATTTCCATTTTTGTTATCATAGGAATATGCATTTCAAGTGTTAAGTCATATAATTCACTTAGTTTATGTATTTTAAATTATCTCCCAAAAGTGCAATTCAGTCATTTTTGTCATTTTCTGTCATAATAAAACAACAAATCCTCCTAATAGGGTTAACTCACCTCAAGGTTGAAAGTCAATCCTATCCTTGGGAGATCTCTTTTTCTAATGAGAGTAGGAAAATGCAAGTGTTCTAGATCATCATTTCACTTTTGTCAAACCTACATTTTTCTATGTTTCACTAATGATGGAGAGATAATCAAGTTTAGGAACAACCCTATAATATAGAAAATTATAAACTCACATAATTCCATGTTTTTTTTTAACTTGTGATAGTGTCCACTCCTATAGCATATTCTATGTCCACTTAAAACCAAGCTTTGGCATTTTTCCCTACCGTAAAGTTTTCCTAGATTTTAAATTGCAATATATTTCTAATCTTTATTTTGGACACACAAAATTTTGAAGAAATTTCCTTCAGACATGAGAATAATGCACAAATGTCCACATGACAAATTGAGATTTTGGAATTTTTAAATTTAAATTGTGGGTTCCATGTAGTTATTTTGTGATACCTTTTTAATGCTCAATTGAGAAAGTAACACTCCAAATTTTTGTACCCATGATCCAAACAAACCCTCATTCTCTATGAAAAATCTAATATTTTGTATCTTTCACTCTTGCTCTCCCTCTTAGTTCTCTTGGGTAAACTCAATCAAAATATCCATTAAAGCTACATGATTGTTGCATTTGTTCGCTCTATTTGGCTATTTGAAGCTCTCAAAGGAATACATAGCTTTCACAACATTCAAATCAATTGAAGAGATTATATTTGGGGTAATATTTTATTCAAATAATATTATCTCACCTTGATTTTTTCTCCATTATATGCTAGGAAATATCTTTGGTGTGAATCACTTCCTTTTTGTCACATACATTCACAATGGTGGTTTTTCATAGACTAGGGTTGGTACCATTAACATTTATTTCATTTTTATTTTACTACTCTCATTTCCTAAAAGCACATTGGATAAGAGCACATACATATATTTTTGTGTTATTTTCCTATTTGGATATCCATGGAGATAGAAATATTGAAAGTAGGGTTTGACTAAGGCAAGGCCCTTAATAGCCCCAAAAAATGCCCCTTTTCTATATTTGTGGGTATCTTCCACATAGAGGTTTGAAAGTATATTTGTTTTGGCTTTCTAAGTTCTTTCTTCAATTTATTACAATGTAATTTCATTAATTTAGGACATTTCATAATTATTTTATCATTTGGTAGTCTTAAGTATGTTCTTGTACCTATTTGAATATATTTAATTGATTATCAAGATGAAAATTTATATTCTAGAACGTTATGGTGCCTAAGTCATATGGATGACAACATAACACATAGACATATGCATGGCATGCTGGCATCTTCGACAATAATCTACAATATTTGGTTCTAGGTTATGTTGTGTATCTCATTTTGTGTTTTGAAATAAGAAATTGTTAATTATTCTTTAATTTCTATAAAGCTATGTTTTCTTACTCCAATGCTTTAGCTGGATATGTAAGAGTCACACAAGGACACAAGCTCCTAGGAGATCACCTGAAAACCATGAATAACCTTCTACAAGAGAGTAGATCAAGATAATGAATTTATTGATAATGGATGCAATAATAGTATAATGAAAAAAAAATGGATCAATGATACCATATTATGTATATATGAGGCCTTACTTATATATGAAAGGTTGAGAGATAGGACAATACAAGTTTTTGACAAGTGTCTTAATCCTATGTCATGACACAACTAAAGATAAGATCACATATTTAATAAAAGCTTCTAGAAAGATTTCTAAATCCCTAAGTGAACTTAACATGTGAGCATGTGTGAATAGAACTGTTGTCACATAAAACTGCACCCTATTGAACAAGAGTTCAGTGTTCTAATGACACAATGGAAATGACCTCAAGGTGTGGGACCTTGCAAATTTAGGTCAAGTCTCTGGAGAAGGATTAATTCCTCTTCCAAACCAAGTGCAAATGTGTTGGTCTACCCAACACATGAAATTCCTAATGCTAACCTACTCTAACAAATCACAAGAGAAAAGGGGAAGAAGGAGACATGAAATGTGAAAGAAGATGATGCACCGAATTTAGAGTTTGTTCCTTCCTACTTCAGAATAGCATAATATGTCAAAGAAACAACTAAAACACCCACTCATATATGAAGGTAAATAAATTTTAATCAAACATGCAAGAGGTAATGGTGATAATAGTTGAATTTTATTGACATAAAGCATGAAGTAACCTTTACAATGGTAGAATGCAAGAGTTGAAGGTTTGCAAAAGAAAAATCCCAGAGGGGCCAGAGGAAGAATTTTTAATAATGATACAATATTTTCCTTTATGGTTCAAGCATAACCAAGATTTGAAATCAAAACCCTAACCCTAACCTAGCTATGGTTACAGAAAGATGAA
Organism: Sequoia sempervirens; assembly: GCA_007258455.2. Lineage (NCBI taxonomy): Eukaryota > Viridiplantae > Streptophyta > Pinopsida > Cupressales > Cupressaceae > Sequoia > Sequoia sempervirens. Next base: position 178,293 of record VDFB02167307.1, read on the forward strand.
ATCCAATCAAATTAAAAGATCTAAATTACGCTCAACCACAGAGAAACCACCAAGCCATAAGGGCTCTGACATCTCGAATGAGCCCTAGACAATGAATATCATGAATGCAGGGATGGAGATCCCATGAAATCTGTAGAAAAATATCAGGCCAACATACCCTGACAGGAGAGATTTGGCCTCTGCAACACATCAAGGAGTAATGATGACATTCTGCAATCAATACAACATTGAAAAGGCGTGAAAATTCAATCCATAGTCGATCAAATTCGATCTGATAGCTAGGAATTTTGTTGAACAATAAATTCTGCAGATCTTTTGCAAACGAGATCAATTAACCGTTGAATTTTGAGAGTTGGTTGTTGGATTGGAGATGGACGGCTAAGATTAGATTTCCAAAAGAACTTTAAAACATGGTGATTGATCATAGGAGAATCAAGATCAACGGCCACCGCATACCTTAATAAATTGTTGATCTCCTCAAGAGTATAAGGCAACAATTCATGATGCAATAAAAATCCACCACCTGTTGCTTGGGACATGTGTCACACAATTTCTATGTCGCGTATTGAACCTGGACCCACCATATCACTGTCATCTCACATCACGCAAATGAATTATGCTTTATATTTCTAAATTATGATGCAAAGAACCCTCGTGATGATCGCTAGATGCTCACCCTCAAATCTAAACTGTTGATGCACTCATCACAACAAATAAGACCATTGCCGAAAGCACCCGGGTGACATCATTCACAACAACAATGTGAGTGATGCATGCGATGACCGTTAGATATTCTCCATTGAATCTAAACCATTCAAACCATTCAAAGCAAAGAAAAACCTCAGGCCCACCAAGACACATGTTGCCTCAGCACTCATCATTGAATCTAGCTCCCTTCGATGAAGAGAGCCTACCTTCATCACTCATCACATAAAGGATGCTATTACCTTGGAGCATAATCATGATGTGAAGGAGGCTAGCAATATCATGACACTTGGAAAATAATATTCGTTTATTTATACATGTTGTCACCTAGAAATGCACCCTATGCAAAGTTGTAAAGACTGAGCTTTCTAGTGCAACATTGGATCATTTCAAGGCTGTGGGTCACCTATAACTGAAATGAACCTTCGGACAAGGCCGGCTTCCTTTGGTGTCACCTAAACTATTGATTCTTTTAAAGGAAAAGGATAAGAAGTACATAAATTGAAACTAAACTAAGGTGATGCACTGAAATGATAGGAACAATGAAATACTCAATTTACACTTGAATACTGATGATAAACATAAGATTACACATCAAATTCTGCAAGCCTTGCACTAACATTTCACAAACAAGTTCGATTCACACACTTTTTCAGGAGAGGAAAGAAAGATTTTCACATATCAGAATCCATGCATGACTAAGTGAACACAATTTGTAATTTGTATAATGATACTTTTGCAAAGGAAGGCATTAAACACAAGATAAAGTTATGAAGGAATGAAAGAAATTCACAAAAATAACCTTATCATGAACCTGAAAAGCACAACACTTTGCATGAACAAGATGGAAACTTGAATATCAACAGTGATCAAGGTAAGCTTTATATAACATGTTCCAAGTTGAATTAAAGAATCTTGCTAGTTTGAGAGAGGACTGTGAAAGGGTTACAGACTTCAAAAGAGCATACATCTAAACTCCTTTACAAGAAGGAAAAAAATGCCTAAAATACAGACTGTATGTCGGCCCCTCTTAGGGTTTACAAAAAATATTCGAGCTCAAAAAGATCTATCCTCAGATCTTTTCAAGTAGTTAATGCTACACCCTGCGTGTCCATGACGGTAAAGAGTCATCCCCGAGGGAACCTTCTTCAGATATTTCACAACTACTGCATTCATTCAGATCCATCGTGTCCCATTTGAGCTACTTTGGCTAAACCCCTTGAATGCCCTGAGCTCACTACCTATTCACGTGGCATTCAACCAGGGTTGACATTCCTTGTTCTGCCATGGCTTGCCTCAGCTCCCCTTGGTTGGTCGAGTGTTTTCCACACAGGCTCTGTAGCTGGTCAAAATTCTTCTGAAAAGAATTGCATCTCTGCGAGACACTGAAAAATGTCTCGCCGATGCAATTATGTCATCCAAAATTATCAGCACAGCATGGATATATCAATGATAATCTTTATCGAGCTTCATAACTCATACCAAAGTTGCCTCAGTGGTTTTCCAAGACAATTGCTCGTCGGTAAGACATCATACTGAGTGTACAGCCTCCTCCCAAAGTCTCTTCGATTTTGATATTACAAACCATATTGGCCAGAGTCTGCCGATGTCACCCCGACGCATTTTGCTCCACCGAGCCCTGTATTCTTTGCTAAGATCTTGTATCGAGTCAGTATGACATCCACGGGTCGTTAAGACCTTTTTCCAAATTCCTTTTGTCCACCTAGGCTCACTTCGTTTCGCTGAGACCCCTGCCGATCGGGAAGATATCATACCGAAGGCACATCTTATGATGATGACGGAAACCCTCTTTAGGGGAGACACCTATTATCGGGAAGAGTCCTGCCGAACCCTTCTCGCAATTGCCAAGACATTCCATTCTCGCTAAGACTTCTTAGCGAGCTCCCCCTAGTTACCCCGAAGTGCCCAGTCGGTGTAACCTTCATCCTTCGGCAAGATGCTTTGCCGAAGGCTATATCCTATGTCGAGCTGCTCAATTTCTTTCGGCAAGAGGCCGTTAGTGTCTCCCCGAATGCATTTTACCTTATCGAGCTCCGCTTTCCTTTCACCAAGAGATCACTGAGTCAGGGAGACACCATAGCGAGGATCGAATGTTGTACCAGTACCCGCTTCTATCACTGAGACCACATGATGTCGGTAAGACATCCTGCTGAATTCCTTTCATTGCTAAAGAATCCATCCTCCGCCAAGTCATTCACTTTTCAGTAAGACATCATGAGTCGGGGAGACTTCTCTCCAACTTGGAAAGCTGTACCGAAGGCCTCCTTGTCAGTGAGACTTTAACGGGTCGCTGAGACCCTTTTCTGAATTCCTTTTGTCTACCCAAAAATCCATCCTTGTGTTTTGGCAAGAGTCTTGCCGAACTGATTTTTTCTTGGTGAGGGCCCATCTTAGTATCGGCAAGAGTCCTGCCGAAGGAAAATGCACACATCAAGAGCCCCCCCTCATTCTATCGATGAGATATTATGCCTTCGCCAAGACATCACGGTGGTCGGCAAGACCTCATGGCGATATCTTCATCTTCTGACGAAGGCACTCTTTTTCACTACGACTCTTCAAAACTGGCGGGGGAGGGACCAAGACGAAACCAGAACCGAGAGAAAGGAAGTGGGATCGGAATGAGGAACCCAGAGATGAACAAGGCAAAGCTAAAAGGTGGAACCGGAACCAGAACCAAATTCGGACATGGAACTTTCATCAAGTTTCAAGTTCGGATTCCGTTCCGAACCCGCTTCCGGCGACATATGAGGGAAGAAGGGAGAAAAAGAAAAACATAAGGGGAAACCAAGGAGGAAACATCCCCGACCATAGGCCATGAAGAAGAAAGAAAAATAAGCAGGATCAGGATTGGAACCGGAACGGAAGCAGGAACCGAAACTTTGGAAAAGTTCAAAGTTCAAATTCTGACCCGGTCCCGGGCCCGGGCCTGACAAAAGAAAGAAAACACAAAATAGGAGACAAAGGCGGGATCGGAGCTAAAACCGATCCCAGACTACACAGGGCAGGGGTGGCGGTGGGAACAAACCCGAAACTAAAACTTTCATCAAGTTTCAAGTTTGGATTCAGACCCGAACCCGCCTCCGATAGAAACAAAGGAAAAAGGGACATGAGGAAAACAAAACGGAAAAGGGGGCAAAACAAAAAGAATGAAAAACCCACCCGAAACCGAAGACCTACACGCTAGGCTCAACCCTCTTGGGAGCCACATTTAATCCACGTGCCGAATTCATTTTAACATTTTCCTTTGCATCTGCACAAGAAGCAAACAAGTTAGAAAAAGTGATCCTGATGTAAGGGTTCCTTTATTTGGTCTTCGAGAACCCCCGAAAACATAGGCAAAAAATGGGTAACATTTCTGGCAACCTTTGCTGGATGTTTTCCTACTAAACATGAAGACCAGTAGCCTAGGTCTATCCTTTGGGCATGGAGTCATGGGAAAACAAAGGAATAGACTTGGAGCAGCCCTACCCGGTTGTAACTCATTTGAGACTCATAGGACATAGTAGGCCACCCAAAATGGCAAGACAAGGAAAATGGAAAATAAAAGAAAAGAAAAATATTTACTGTGTTGAAATAACACTTATGGAAAGCATAAAGTCTAAACTATCATGTAAAATAGATAGACCTGTCAGATTTGAAAACAGGGCTTAAGGTGTATCCCATTGACTAGGATAGGTAGAATTTCCCCTTCTGTCATAGCCAGCTGGTAAGCATTGTGCTCCTTGCAATCTCTGATAATGAATGGGCCTGTCCACATGTTGTCAAACTTGGTGTGATGGCCTGGCCTGCTTTTCAGAATATCCCATTTGAGCACTAGATCTCCCACCTTAAAAAACTTTCCTGTAGCCTTCTTGTCAAAAGTCTTATTTGTTTGGAGCTGATGATCCTCCAAAGTTTTCATTGCTTTGTCCCTTGATTCTTTGAGCTCCATGAGCTCTGCATGCCTTACAGACATTGGTTCCTGTCCCTCAAGCATCTCCAACTGGTGAACAATGTCTAGAGCTGGAAGCTCCACAGATAGGGGCAATCTTGCCTCTTTTCCATAGACCAACCTCTATCGTGAATTTCCAATAGATCTCTTAGGGGTCACTCTGTCTGCCCAAAGTGCATTCTTTAAACTGATGTGTCAGGTCCTTTGATTATCCTCTATGGTTCTTTTAATGATCCTGATGAGATTCTTATTTGTACTTTTATCTAAACCATTACCCTGGGGGTAATAATTTGAGGATGTATTCAAGTAAATGCCATGTTTAATGGCCCAATCAGTTACTCTTAGACCCGTGAATGCAAGAGAATTATCAGATATGATGGAATCAAGAACTCCAAATCTGGTGACTATATCTTCATAGAAGCTCAAAACTAAAGACTCCTTTGCTTCTTTCAAAGCCACTGCTTCCATCCACCTCGTGAAATAGTCTGTAGTTGTGAGCACCCACTTGTGACCAGTACTGGAAGGTGGATTTATTGGTCCAATGAAATCAATGCCCCATCTCATGAAGGGCTGCTCCACTTGAATTGGATGTAGGGGCATAGCTGGCAACTTTTCCTTTCCTAAAAACAGAGCGCATTTGACACACTTTCTTGTCTAGGAATATGCATCCTTGAATAGGCCAGGCCAGTAGTAACCAACTCTCATGATTTTCTAGGCAGTAGTCTTTGGGGCAAAGTGACCTCCTGCAGCCCCATTATGAAACTCATGAAGTACTTTTTCAATTTGAGCACTGTGAATGCACCTTAATAAGACACCATTAAGATCCTTTTTGAAAAAAACATTGTTTATTAGCACATATGGTATGGACTGCAATCTGAAGTATCTTCTTTTGGCTCTGTCTAAACCATATGGGCACTCACCAGTCTATAAGAAATGGGTCATATCTTGAACCCAATTGGTTGTTCCCATAGGCACATCATCTTGAGAATTCTGAAACTCATTTGTATTAGCAAGGATAACATCTCTTTCTAGTCCAATTTTACTGCTTGACCCTGTAGCAAGCTTCTCACAAAGACCCTTACCCCTAACTAGTTTGGTGATCTTAATATCTACATCATACTCCATGACCCTAGTGATCCACCCTGCTCTTTTTTCATTCAGATCTTTATTCAACAGAAATTCCTTTACGCTTGAGTGTGCCACTATGACATGAATTTTATTATGAGAGATCAAAGGCTTGAATTTCTTCAGGCTTCTGATCATAGCAAGGACATGCCTCTCTACAAAGGAGTATTTTTGTTCATAATCAACCAAACCTTGACTGAAAAAGGCTATTGGCTGTTCTAAATTCTCTTCATTTTTTTGAACCAATATTGCAGAAATGTTACTTGTGCTACCATAGGCATACAGGTAAAAATCTTTAGAGAAATTGGGATTTACCAGCGTAGGAGCTGCTGCTAGGGCCTCCTTGACCTTTTCGAAACTATTCTTAGCATCTTTTGTCCAACTGAAAACTGCATTTTTCTTTAACATAGCTGTTAGAGGCTATAATAGGTTTGCGACATTAGGAATGAATCTTCTTAGAAAGTTGATCTGGCCTAGAAAGCTCTATAGACCCTTCTTGTGATTAGGCAGCGGCAACTCAAGTATGGCTTTGACTCTCTGAGGATCAATAGTAATTCCTTGCTTTGACACTATGTGTCCTAATAATTTCCCTTCATGAACAACAAAGATACTCTTCTTTGGATTGAGAGAGATCCCAAACTCTCTGCATTTTTCAAAAACCTACCTAAGATGTGACACATGTTCATCAACATTCTTGGAATAAACTGTAATATCATCTAGGTAAATCAGTATGATCTTGTTGATCAAACTTTGAAATGCCATGTCCATGGCCCTCTGAAACATGGCACAAACATTAGATAGACCAAAAGGAATCCTTTTGTATGCCATGGTGCCCCACTTAGTTGTAAAAGCAGTTTTGAACTGATCCTCTTCTTTAACCAGCACTTGATTATAGCCCAAAAAACCATCCAATAAGGAAAATCTTTCAGAGCCAGCAACTTCTTGCAAAATTTGTTCCATAGAGGGCAGTGGGTAGTGGTCTTTCAAAGATGCTCGGTTAAGATCCCTAAAGTCTACACAAAGTCTTATTTCTCCACCTTTCTTCCTAACCAGAACAAGATTAGAAACCCAGGAGGTGTGTTTGATAGGAAAGACAATACCCCCCTCAACTAGTTTAGTCAGCTCTTTAATCATTAAGGGCTCAAGCTTGGGATTCAAGGGCCTTTGTTTCTACCTTACTGGCTTGGCATTAGGTTTTAATTCAATTGTATGATGAGCAATATGGGGATCAAATCCTTTCAAATCTAAATATTCCCAAGCAAAGACATCATGAAATTCTTGGCACAAAGCAACAAAAGCTTGTTTATCTTCAGGTGGACAAAGTTTGCCTATCTTAAGAAGTTTACCTTTGAAAATCTCCAGCTCTTCATAGTGTTCTTCTTTGATTTGCAAGCCAGCTCTACCCTTTTTAAGCTGATCATCAGTACTGAAAATCGATTCTAAGGTAACAAGGCCTTTGGGTAATTTATTTGTCTTTAGCTGTATAATTTGATCACCATACTGCTACTTGAATTTTGCTTGATTCACCATGGAGAACTGATCTTCTTCAAGCAAGAAGGAAAGGATCTGCTCATTACTGTCAAAGACTTGCCAATGAATGTTGTTGTCAGGAATTGAGGGTCTGACTACAACCTTCACATACTGCTGCACTTTCTCTTTTCTAATGTCATTTGGAATATCAAACTGTGCCCTAATGGCTACAAGCCTATCAGCATGCTTGTTTTGATTCCTTGGAATAGATACTAAATTAAAGGCATCAAAAACTTCGAGCATGTCCCACACTCTGTTTCTATAATACTTTAATGTGTCACTTTTAGCAACATTCAAGACCCTTACTTGATTAACAATTAATTTGTTGTCCCCATGGACTTTCAAGTTGGTTATCCCTCTCTTCCTTGCCCACTTTAGACCTTGAACAAGGCCTTCATACTCAGTAGTGTTATTGGAGCATGCGAAAGCAAAACGAAATGCAGAGTAGTACCTATCACCTTGTGGAGAAATTAACATTGTACCTCCTCCTACCCCATTCTTACTTCTGGAACCATCGAAGAACATTTCCCAAAGGCCACTTAGTGGTTGCAACAACTGGTCTGCATCTTTCTCCAAGTTTGGAATCTCTGTGTCAGGCTCATGCAATACATAATTGCCTAGACCAGCATCCTGGATAAGCTCATTTGGATTATCCGATACATTCTCAACTGCCCATTCATGCAAAAACACGTCAGGAACAACTTCTGATTGGAGCTCTTGAGTAGCATCTAGTTCATTGTCAGTAAAAGCAACACAATTTGCATTTGCGGCAGAAGGAGCAGCATTGATGGGACTTGGGTTATATGGCTCAATGTGGTCTTTGGCCAACCTTTCAGATTTGATGGTAACCTTGGTTCCATATCTTGTTCTAAATAGCATATGTGACCAATCAGCCAACACATAACCACCTATCTTGGTCGTAAAGTCTCTAGATAAACACAAGGAAAAGAAAGGTGGAAGGTCTATGATACATACGTCTTGAGGGACTAAAAAATTTGGACAAGCATGGAGGGTGAGATTTAAATCTTTGATAATACCCAAAGTATTAACCGAAGTACTATCCAATTGGATCACTCCCTTCTCTAAAGGCTAGTATTTTAGTCCAAATTTGTCAGCAATCTGTTTTGGCATAACGAAGCTGCTAGCTCCACTATCCACCATACAGTTATGGACTAATTTATTACCAATAATCACTGATACATAAAAAGGAGGTGGTTTAACTCCTTTTTTAGTCTCTATGCAAGGCTACTGATCATTTCCCTAAGAATTATTTGTTAACACAACTCTAACCTGACCTATTGGGGGCTCGAATTCATCAGATATTTTCAAACTTGACAGAGCTGTCTGTAACATATCCTTTTGACCAGGAATAACTAAAGAATCCCACATAGACATGGTTACATTTTTCCTTTTCATACTATCAAGAATGTTAAAAGGTACAATTGGATTTTTATTGTGTACCTTTACACCAGTGTGATCAGCTTGTAAGTGTGGTTGCTCCTTGTTTGGGATTTGTTGATTTCTTTGCCAAACACTAGCCACTTGAGATGCAGATGGTTCAACAGTTGATGCCTTTCCTTTGTCAGCTTCATGGTCAAGCTTCAATTCTCTCTTCTTTGCCCTAGTGTTAGCTGCAACTAAAGAACTGTCCACATTCAATCCACAAAACTCTTCACCCTACTAGTTGAACAGAGTAGCATCATTTGCAAATTGATCTTGGTGTTGTGGAGATGGCTCATTAAATGCACCCTGTTGTGAACTTGAGGCATTATGTACCATAAGTGCCTGATTAATGAGTCCATTTGAGCAAGTGGCCTAATTGTGGGGCTGGCTACAAGGGTAGCACCACTCATAATCTACTGCTAAATTGTTTTGAGTAGGGACTAGGTCTTTGACTGCACTAATAGGTGCTGAAGCATAGGCTTGAAAAGGTCTTGTGTTCATGCTCTATCTTGGGCCTTGATAATTACCCTGATACTACTGTCTATTCCCTTGGAATTGCTACTGTTGACCTTGAAAAGGCTGACTTGAGGCCTGATTCTACTGTTGTTAAGGCCTGGAATAGGTCTGTTGCTTTTCCAAGTTCACTAACTTGTTACCAAAAGTCTATAAAAGACTTTTGATCTCTTGCAACTCCTGTGATGAGCTTGGGGCAACACTTTCTTGTTTATCAATGGTTGGAACAGCAGTTAGCATTGTTGGTACATCTAGTAGAGGTGTGAAAGGTGGTATCTGCAAAGGAATTTTTGCATGAATCTCTGGGAATATTGGCATTGGTGGCCTAGGAGCAAGCTTACCAGCTTGTATTAAGTTGTTTTCAGCTCTGATAGCTATTTCAAAGGCATCTAGTAAAGAAACACCTCCCATTGACTATATCATGACAGCTATGTCACTGTTCAGAGCCCTTAAAAAATAAAAAAATGCATATTCTAGAGGTGGCCTCACCATTGCAGGGATTCTATCCCAAGTTCTCTAAAATCTAAAGTTGAAATCATTCATTTGTTCTTGTGGAGCCCTCTTGATTGTAGTCAATTGCTCCAGTAGAGACAAGTTGTCAGACCTGTCTTGGAATTGCTTATGCAACTTATCTCCAAATTTGTCCCATGTTGCAATTGAACTGACTGGTAGGCTCCTATACCATTGCACAACTCTTCCTTTTAGTGAAGCAGCTAGCAACCTCACTGCGACATCCTCTTGTGTTATGTGGTGGACTCTGCATAACGAAGCCACATCTCTCATATGTTCAATGGGAGTAGTTTGATCTTCTCCCGTAAAAGTTGGCAGACACTTCAAGGCTTCCATTGGGATATCATTGTGTTGTGCCAAGTTCAAAGGACTCCCTCCATTGAGAGCAACAAAGGGCTGATTCCTTAGAGTGGCCATTGGAGGTATCTGAAGTAGATTTGTGGGTGGAGCAAGATGAGACCCTACAGACAGAGGAGTGGACTGAGTTCTTCTAGAATAGATAACTGTTGTTCCTCTCTTTTCTATTGCTTTGCCTTTCCTTCTTGGTGTTGACAGCTGCAAATATTCAAATGAACTTGAACTACCTCTAGTATGAACTTTTCTCATAAACTATAGAAGGCATTGATTTCTGGGTTTCTTTTTCTTTGTGGAGTTGCCAAGTATGCCAAAGGACTTCTATGAAGTCTAAAACTCACTAGTTGCATACTAAACCAACAGTTCAATCTAATTTTTGTCCCACTGGGCGTGCCAAAAACTATTGTCACCTAGAAATGCACCCTATGCAAAGTTGTAAAGACTGAGCTTTCTAGTGCAACATTGGATCATTTCAAGGCTATGGGTCACCTATAACCGAAATGAACCTCCGGAGAAGGCCGAATTCCTTTGGTGTCACCTAAACTATTGATTCTTTTAAAGGAAAAGGATAAGTACATAAATTGAAACTAAACTAAGGTGATGCACCGAAATGACAGGAACAATGAAATACTCAATTTACACTTAAATATTGATGATAAACATAAGATTACACATCAAATTCTGCAAGCCTTGCACTAACATTTCACAAACAAGTTTGATTCACACACTTTTTCAAGAGAGGAAAGAAATATTTTCACATATCAGAATACATGCATGACTAAGTGAACACAATTTGTAATTTGTATAATGATACTTTTGCAAAGGAAGGCATTAAACACAAGATAAAGTTATGAAGGAATGAAAGAAATTCACAAAAATAACCTTATCATGAACCTGAAATGCACAACACTTTGCATGAACAAGATGGAAACCTGAATATCAACAGTGATCAAGGTAAGCTTTATATAACATGTTCCAAGTTGAATTAAAGAATCCTGCTAGTCTGAGAGAGGACTGTGAAAGGGTCACTAACTTCAAAAGAGCATACATCTGAACTCCTTTACAAGAAGGCAAAAAATGCCTTATATACAGACTATATGTCGGCTCCTCTTAGGGTTTACAAAAAATATCCAAGCTCAAAAAGATCTATCCTCAGATCTTTTCAAGTAGTTAATGTTGCACCCTGCGTTTCCATGATGGTAAAGAGTCATCCCCGAGGGAACCTTCTTCAGATATTTCACAACTACTACATTCATTTAGATCCATCGTGTCCTGTTTGAGCTACTTCAGCTGAACGCCTTGAATGCCCTGAGCTCACTACCTATTCACATGGCATTCAACCAAGGTTGACATTCTCTGTTCTGCCATAGCTCACCTCAACTCCCCCTAGTTGGTCGAGCATTTTCCACGCGGGCTCTACAGCTGGTCAAAAGTCTTCTGAAAAGAATCACATCTCGGTGAGACACTGAAAATGTCTCGCCGATGCAATTATGTCATCTGAAATTATCGGCACAGCATGGATATATCGATGAGAATATTTATCAAGCTTCAGAACTCATACCAAAGTTGCCTTAGTGGTTCACCAAGACAATCGCTCATCGAGAAGACATCATACTGAGTGTAAAGCCTCCTCCTGAAGTCTCTTTAATCTTGATATTACAAACCATATCGGCCAGAGTCTGCCGATGTCACCCCGACGCATTTTTCTCCACCGATCCCTACATTCTTTGCTAAGATCCTATATCGAGTTGGTATGACATCCACTGGTCATTAAGACCTTTTGCCAACTTCCTTTTGTCTGCCCGGGCTCACTTCATTTCGCTGAGACCCCTGCCGGTCGGGAGGATATCATACCAAAGGCACATCTTATGCTGATGGTGGAAACCCTCTTTAGGCGAGACACCTATTATCGGGAAGACTCCTGCCGAACCCTTCTTGCAATCTCCAAGACATTCCATTCTTGCTAAGACTTCTTAGTGAGCTCCCCCTAGTTACCCTGAAGTGCCCAATCGGTGTAACCTTCATCCTTCGGCAAGACGCTTTGCCAAAGGCTATATCCTATGCCGAGCTGCTCAATTTATTTTGGCAAGAGGTCGTTACTGTCTCCCCAAATGCATTTTACCTTACCGAGCTCTGCTTTCCTTTCGCCAAGAGATCACCGAGTCAGGGAGACACCATAGCAAGGATCGAATGTTTTACTAGTACCCACTTCTATCGCTGAGACCACATGATGTCGGTAAGACATCCTGCCGAATTCCTTTCTATGTCGAAGAATCCATCCTCTGCCAAGTTGTTCACTTATCGGCAAGACATCATGAGTCGGGGAGACTTCTCTCCAACTTGTAAAGCTGTACCGAAGGCCTCCTTGTCGGTGAGACTTTATCAGGTCACTGAGACCCTTTGTTGAATTCCTTTTGTCTGCCCAAAAATCCATCCTTGTGTTTCGGCAAGAGTCTTGCCGAACTGATTTTGTCTTGGTGAGGGCCCATCTTAGTATCAACAAGAGTCCTATGAAGGAAAATGCACACATCAAGACCCCCCCTCATTCTATCGGTGAGATATTATGCCTTCGCCAAGACATCACGGCGGTCAGCAAGACCTCATGGCGATATCTTCATCTTCTGATGAAGGCACTCTTTTTCACTGCGATTCTTCAAAACTGGCGAGGGCGAGACCAAGACGAAACTGGAACTAGGAGAAAGGAAGTGGGGTCAGAACTAGGAACCCAAAGATGAACAAGGCAAAGCTAAAAGGCGGAACCAAAACTGGAACCAAATCCGAACATGGAACTTTCATCAAGTTTCAAGTTTAGATTCCATTATGAACCCGCTTCCAGTGACATACGAGGGAAGAAGGGAGAAAAAGAAAAACATAAGGGGAAACCAAGGAGGAAACATCCCCCGAGCATAGGCCACGAAGAAGAAAGAAAAACAAGCGGGACTGGAAATGGAACCAGAACTTTGGAAAAGTTCAAAGTTCAGATTCTGACCTAGTCCCGAGCCCAGGCCTGACAAATGAAAGAAAACACAAAATAGGAGACAAAGGCAGGATCGGAGCTAAAACCAATCCCGGACTACACACAGCGAGGGCGGGGGCAGGAACAAACCCGAAACTGAAACTTTCATCAAGTTTCAAGTTTGGATTCGGACTCGAACCCGCCTCTGAAAGAAACAAAGGAAAAAGGGACATGAGGAAAACAAAATGGAAAAGGGGGAAAAACAAAAAGAATGAAAAACCCACCCGAAATCGAAGACCTACATGCTAGGCTCAACCCTCTTGGGAGCCACATTTAATCCACGTGCCAAATTCATTTTAACATTTTCCCCTGCATCTACACAAGAAGCAAACAAGTTAGAAAAAGTGATCCTGATGCAAGGGTTCCTTTATTTGGTCTTCGAGAACCCCCAAAAACATAGGCAAAAAATGGGTAACAATACCTTCATTGTTGATTGCAAAAAGTCCCTCAACTCTTATGTTTACAACCATAATGCACCTAAAGCTATCGATGACCATCCAATCACCATCTTTAAGTCTGGGTCATTCATCGTGCATTTGACTTGAGCCTTTCAATATGAAACAATGATGCAAAGAGTCCACATGATGTGAAAGGGACATATAGGCCATCATACATCATGCAAATGAAATTAGTAGTCATGAGCTTGTAGCGATAAGAAGGAAAGGTGTGATGCAAACAAAGATAGTCCATCGTTCATCGCTACTTTTTTTTCAATCAGAATTTATCAATCCGCGATGCGAAGAGATATAGTGGTATGAAGGAAATACAAGTGCATTGCTCATTGCTGAAACAAAGTTGATGAGGGAAATTCAATCCATGATGCACTTGAGGTTAGTGATGGGAAATCACTTAAGTGGTGTATTTTCTGCACATGCTCAAAGTAGTTTTAAAATGGGGGTCACGCATAGGTAAATAAGATGGGAAAAAATTATTTCTCGACCCTTGAACATAATATTTTTAATCAAATATTTAAACTAGGGTTACGACTGAAAGACACGGGTAAAGAGGCTGGTAAAAACATGACCACCTAAGACATAATTTGTAATAGCTAACCGGGGACTAGGTACAAAATGTCAACAAGCGAACAAAACAAAAAGTGACAATGAAAAATCACTAGGGTTTTAGGAGGGTTTAAACCCTACATGCAATTCAAAACCCTAATCAGATACAACTAAGGAATTCAAAACCTCAAAGACCCAAATTCATCAAAATGATCATGGATTTCAACATGATGCACACATAGGATCTCTCTAATCAGATATAAATGATGTGCACCCAAGGGTGGTATAAAATATGTCAACAAGAACTTGATAGGTGAACTAGTTAGGTAAAACACCCTATTCACACCAACACCCCCTTAAGTACAATTAGGGAGGAAAAAAATACATGAATGAAAATATACATAGATGATGAAAGGATGGTTCCTAAAAACTAGGCCATGTTAGGTACCCATGAACAAAATATCTCTCAAAAACAAAGAAAAAGAGAAAAACTTGTAGGAACAAACCCTATCCAAAAGAGAGAATACAAGAAAAAAATAAGAAGTGATGGAAGGAAGACTCAACATCACCCCCAAGAACTACATCTATCAAAAATATACAATAAATATCTCATCCATAGGAGAGAAAGAGTGAGACTATAGATCCCCCTATAATGAAGTAGCTCCTATGCCAATGGTGAATGATTGAAGAGAATAGAGAATACAGTGCCTGCAAAAAAAATTCCTCCCCTTCGGAAGAAACAAGTCCAGTGGTTCATGTAGAAGAAACTTCAACTCCAAGAAGAGCTAAGAGAGAATAAGTATCATCATAGGTGTCTCTAAAAACTAATCAAGTTTCTCCATGCTAGAGTATGTCACAACAAAATTAGGTGCTACCCCAATTAAAGATTATAACAAATCAAGAGTATGTGGAAAATCAAGAACATAAATCTCAAAAGGAAATGGTGATGTGATAATAGTTAGGTTGTAATTATCATCAAAGAGGAATTGGATATCATCAAGTGTGTCCTTCAAATCTACAATATGAGACTAACAAAATAAATTTAAAATATGTATCAAGTACTCATCCCACAAAGTTGAATATGAAATACTATGATTATCCTACTAAACTGGAGTACTCAAAGCCATGGAAACATAGAAAATCTATAGAAGTAGGTGGATGAAAGGGTACTCGAAACCATGGAAACATAGAAAATCTATAGAAGTAGGTGGATGAAATGGTAGCTTGATACAAGTCTTAATAACTCCAAGGTTCAAGTGATTAAACTTATAATTATAAATTGATTCACACTAGATGCATGAGTGTTAATACTAGTCAAAGGAATTACATCATCATCCGTATAAAAATATGAAAAGGTATATAGATGAGATGAATGATCAACTGTCCTAATAGAAATGATATCTCTAATTTCCAAGTATTTGATAATCACAGAATCAAGTGTGAACTCAACTATCTTTCCTACTCTACTATGTACAATATGATAGATAGAAAGGAGATTGGTTGATAGGGATGGAATATAAAGTATGTCATTTAATGTGTCTTCTCCCATGTCAATAAATACTTTTTCACACATATATATTTTCTCATGAAAATGTGTAGTAAAGTGAAATGATCAAATGAAGAGAACATACCATATGATGAAGGCATATGATGTGAAGCTCCAAAATCAAAAACTGATTTCCCTTACTCAAGACTTCTAGATGCAATAAGTGGTTTACCTTTCATATTATCTATACTATTAACTAATTTCATTGTCCCTAACTTAGTAGACGACGATGGTGTAGAAGATGATAATAAACCAAAAGAAAATTTGAAGGCAATGAAACATTGTTCTTTTGAAGAAGGTGCTTCAAATATTCTAATTGTTTTTAATAACAATTGTGTTCAACATGCCCTTGTTTCTTTCAATATGTGCATGGGGTCTCTCCCTCTTAGGTTTATCCTCTTTGGAAGAGGTGGGAGGATCATTAGATTATGTCTTAGTTTTTGCTTTCTTCTTTCATTTTCCTTTGGGTGCTTGTGCTAATGTAAATGAGGGGATTCACAATCCTCAAGACAATGGGGTCTTAGAAGAAAATAGCCCTCAATTACCCCAGGGATCAATGCTTAGGTGACGAGATAAAGAATGAAGGGTATTTGCACAACTTAATAAAATAAATGCTAAACCACAAATGAAAAGAATAATAAAATCACTTAATTACAAGAACAAATGATTGAATTAAAATCTCTAATATACAAAAATGGGAAGTGCATAAATCATAGATTTTACCCTCAGGAGGATTAAGCATTAGCCACAGATGACAACGCCTTGCGGGGATGTCTATGCCCTGCACTATTGTCTCTAATGAAACAAAAAATAAAAGCCTTGAATCTGAAATGTCCACCTTGTAAAACTTGAGCATTTGCACACAAATGAAATGAGAAAAATTTTGAGGGCCGTTTCGAGGCTTGCCTTAATCAAACCCCTATTTTAGTGTTTCCACCTCTACAAACAACTAGATAGATAGACATAGATAAAAATGCATAAAGAAAAAAATGTGTGATAGAAACAAACCCCACAAAGGAGGAGAACCCCTATCACAAATAAAATAGATGAGATCAAATAGATAAGATAACAAGAGAGCATTACCAATGTTCAACCCATGGCTCCTCTCTTAGCTTGATAGATGTGATAAGTTTGTGTACAAGAGAGCCTTGACTATTTCTTAAGGAATAAATCTAGCAGAGCTTCACTATGAAAGCAAGAAAGAGAAAGAGAGAATGAGGAAGATAGAGTAGAATGAGAGTTAGAGAGAGAAGGATAGAATAAGATCACATAAGAATGAATGAGAATTAGAGGGAAAATTGAGATTTTATGAGGCTACATGGGTAGGAGGAGCTGTTACATCCATGTTTCTATCACAATGACATGTGTCATAGGAAAAGGATGCAAAATATTCTCATTTGAATCTCAGAAAGTTTGGGGATGCTAATGCATTGCAGGGGCATCTATGAATTGTGCGAGTGTCCTCAAAACTTTACACAAATAAAGTATTCAAGATGTTATTGGTTTATCGTTGTCACCTATGATGTTGGAATCATGAAATTATAACTTATAGGTTTTTGTCATAAATGTATCGGGCTAGATGCATAAGTGTGAAATTTCCACATGGTGTAATTTGAAGACACTACATTTTTTCCCCACTTTAGTGAGCTAATTTTTTGGGAAAAATAAATTGCACTAAAGTAGCTAACAAGACATAAATTCTAAATTTGAAATTTTGACAATTTTGCAAAAAAGGATATTATAGAGGCCATAGAGGTCGAGAAGGAAGATACTGACGATGCCCATAGTGTTCAAACCTAGAAAGGAACTACAATGTTGACATGAATTTTGATTATGCAAAACTCAAAATTAGGTTAGTTTTAAAATCAGAAGAAGCTACCATGACAAGAAGAATGCTTAAGAATAATTTCAATAAATTGGAAGAAAAATTCGATAAGTGAGCATATGCCCCCTCCTATTTTTTCCCCCAACTAGGTGGGTGAAAATATGAAGGTAGGAGAGGATAATAATTTTATGAAAAATGGGAAAAAGTGGGCTATATATGCTTGGTTTGGGCCTGTGGAAGGTCATTTTCACTATTCAATATGAGGATTTTGTGGACTTTTCTATAGAGTTTTCATAAAAATGCCTTGCAAATGAGACTTTCAGATTCTAAGGATCAAATAGTTGCACACCAAAATGGAGAGGGGAAACCCACTAGATGAGGTATGAGAAAAATTTCCCCTTAGCCTACCATTTTGTGTATATTTTTTAGCTTTAGAAAAACCATGAGTAGCATAAACGTCCAGTCGGTGCGACGACGTCCTTTGTAAATGTTGACATCTCATTGACACATTAGGTTCCATCAGTTGCATTGATGTCTTTCCTACATGGCACATTGTAGTCTTAGAGACATAGAAAATTTTAGATGATATAGAGTAGATGTGTAGAATAGAAGTGGATTGCCTTGACATGGTGTTTTATGGTTTTACAAGAGTTGCTTGAGATATTGGAGCATAGTGGTAGCATGATTCTATCACTACTCAAGAGTCATAGCCAAGATCATACCAGATGATTATGCACTACTCCAATGGGTCAGGTTATGGTGAGTGTACACCATGTTGAAGATCTGTTTCCAAACACTGATGTTGATGCAGGCACCTCATCTTTTCATCTCCCAGTAGGGGAGATGATAGTTACACTGGAGGATATCTATCACATGCTTTTCCTTCCCATTCATGAAGAGCGAGTGGCCTATGAGGAGAGGCATTGTGCTTAGGGTGCACAAGTGGTGCAACAATACTATGTCAGTTGTGTGATCTTGAAGGGCACAACCAACCACATCTACATGCGGTGGCTAGAATAGGGTCATGTTGCAATACCATTGGTATGCTACATGATGATATCAATGGTAGCACTCCATGTCATGATTGATGGGAGAGGCTCTCACTTGCACAGGGGCCTCGTCCACTACATTAGAGCCATGGAGGAGTGGAGGACTGTCTTCACCTGGGGTCAGAGCATGCTTGCTCATTTATAACATGACCTAGTGCAATACATCCATTATGAGTACCATAGTGTCACCACCTGCATACTTATATAGGTGTGGGAATTTAAGAAAATTAGGTGCACACAGCTAGACAGCATAGTGTAGGGTGAGCCTTGAGTGCATGTATATCCATTGTTTTGTGATTGACGGCTTGATGACCTTCTTTTTTGGTGACAAAGATTTGATGTTTTGTGGAGTGATGATATTAGGTGGAGACCTTACAAGAAGATGGGGGTCTATCTATTTAATAGGAGGCTGCTACGAAGGATGCAACAAGATCAACTCCTTGTCGGTCATTCAAACCACATTGTTGTACCATACTATTGGAACCAAGTCACGCAATAGGAGTGTGGCTATATTTAGAGACCATCTGCATCCAACTATCAATGGCATTGCACTTATTGGAAATGATGGCTCAGAAAAGGATTAGCTAGAGGCTTTAGAGATTGATGACATCAGTATATTAGTTGGATTTACAAACTAGTTGCTGATAGTAGGTCCTACCTTGAATTTCCCAATAGATTCCTTTATAGGCGATGTTGGTGCACAAGGGTCTGTGGGTGAGGCAATGATGAGAAATGAGTAGGAGGACGAGGTGGCAACAAGTAGAGTGAAAGAGATGTCGAGGTGGTGGTGGTGTATAGCATCACTGTAGCATGCTCCAACCATCTCAATCACACCACACAATATCCAGCTGGTCATGCCCCTTTTGTGGTAGCTATAGGTTTGAGCATTGCCTCTAGCAGTGGTGCTCCACCCCTAAATGAACTTTCTATAAAAGCTTGCTAATCCGTGAAAGCTTCTTGCTTCAAACATACTCTTCAGTGAAGGCCATTTAACAATTTTTTTCACTTTGTTTAGGTCCATTTTCAAACCACTATTAGAAACCACAAACCCAATAAACCAACTCTTCTTTCATGAAACTACACTTTTTCAAATTCCCCATTAATTTTTCTTCTTCTAGCCTTTGTAAACCAGCTCTAACATGTTACAAGTACCCTTCTTTTGTCTTACTAAATATCAAAATATCATCTAAATACACAGTCACAAACTTACCAAGATATGACTTCAAAACTTCATTCATCAATCTCATGAAAGTACTTCGAGCATTCTTTAGTCTAAACAACATTACCAACCATTCATACAACCCATCTTTGGTTTTGAAAGCGGTCTTCCATTCATCCGCCTCTCTTATTCTTGTTTGATGGTAACCACTTTTCAAATCAATATTTGTGAAATATTTGGCTCCACTCAAGAAATCCATCATATCATCCATTCTTGGTAATGGGAAATAGTATTTGATGGTTATCTTATTTATTTCTCTCGAATCCATACACATTCTCCAATCCCCATCTTTCTTTGGTGTCAACACTGTCGGAACTATACACGAACTCAAGCTTTCTCTAATTAGCCTTCTATCAAGCAACTCTTGCAATTTCCTATTTATCTCTTCATTCTCTTCTGGTGACATCCTATATGGTGCCTTCTTTTGAAAACTTGCACCAGGAATCAAATCCATGCAATGACTAATGCTTCTCATTGGTGGAAATCCATCGGGAAACTCCATCAAAAATTTTGCATACTCCTCCAAAATCTCTTGAACTTCCTTTGGTATTTCATCCTCTTTCTTCACTACCCCAACTGCTATAAATTTGGGAATTATGGAAAAACATGTTCTCCCCTTTTTGAATTCTTTCAAATATTTCTTTCTGAAAACCAAGCATACCTTTGGTTTGTCTTCATCTTCTCCTTCTGTATTCTTCAATGGGTTTAGAATGTACTCTTTTCCATCTTTCTTGATTGTATATGTATTCAATTGACCATCATGAAAAACTTGTCTATCAAATTGCCATGGTCTTCCCAAGAGAATATGACACACATTCATTGGCATAATGTCACACGTAACTTCATCCTTGTAATTTCCAATTTTAAAACTTACCAAACATTGTTCCTGCACCAACAATTGATGCTCTTTTTGTAACCATGAAACTTGGTAGGGGATGGGATGTTTCAGCTTCTTCAACTTCAACTTTTCTACCATCTCCTTAGATACAATGTTATCTGTAATACCACTATCCACTATCACTTTGCAACACTTTCCATTCACTTTGCACCTTGTTTGAAACAAATTCCTCCTTTGTATTGGTTATGGTTTCTCCCTTTTAGGACTCAACAAGAATCTTCTCAACATCAAATATTCTCCATCCTCAGGGTCTTCTCCATGTTTAGTTGAAGTTTCTTTTTCACTTTCAACCTGTGCTACATGCACTCTTGCCTCTTTTCCTTTTCCTCCATCATGCTAGATTTTATAGATATTCAAATTCTTGATTTCATGTTTCCCCACATTGGAAACACATATCGCTAAAACCTCTTCCTCTACCTTGTCCAAATGATCCTCTTTCATGAGAGTAGTCTCCTCTTCCTTTAGGAAAATCTCATCTTCCTCTATTTTCCAGCGTGCTTGCACTTCATGTGTTTTCTTCTTCTTTCTTTCCTCGGTAGCTTCTACCACTGTTTAGTTGTCCTCTACCATGAGAAAATATACCTCTACCCCAAGAGTTATTGTGTTTCTTTCTATTAATTTTTTCTTCTACTTTAAAGGAATATCGATATGCCTCCTCCATGTTATGCATATTAATCAAACTTATTTCATCTTGGATGAATATATGCAAACCATTTAAATATTTAGACACTTGCTCTGTATCATCTTCTACATGACCAGATCTTATGCTTAACTGATAGAACTCTTCAATGTACTCTTCAATACTAGTCTCCTTTTGCTTCAAATTTTGGAGTTTTTTGAACAAATTTATTTGATAATTTTTTGACAAAAATTTGGATTTAATCTTCATCACCATTTGATCCCATGATTTTATTTTTTCTTTTCCCTTTCACTACATGTCTTCTTGTAAGTGATCCCACCATAGGTATGTGTTCCCCTTCAACTTGGTACGAGCATATTTCACCTTTTGATCTTCTTTAGTACTGTCGTATTCAAAATATTTGTCCATTTCGGCAATCTAATCCAGTAACTCCTCTGTATTTAAACTGCCTTTGAATTTTGGAGGATCAAATCTTGACCAGGAGTTTATTTTCATGATGGCTTTAATGAATTGTTTTTCTCCTAGTTCAAGACCCGGTTGGTTCACTTCCTCCGTGCCTTCAACAATCCTCTCTTCTTTATCGTCACTTATGTCCACTGTGTGGGCTCCTCTTCTCTGTGCCATTTCCATGGCCTCCATTCATGATGTGAGACCTCTAATTACCTTCATTGTGTAATTTCTTATTAATTTTGCAATCTCAGGCTCCATGCCTCTGGGTCCTCTACCTCTATGAACCCATCCTCTATATGCCATTTCACTTCCCAACATGATCAACCCCACTCTGATACCAATTGAAGCAGATTAAATGCTCTGGGCCTTATCATACTGAGAACAATTCATAGCAAATTAAATTAAATGAACCAAGAAATCCAATCAAACTTAAATGGAGCAATCACAAAATAATACTATTGTATTTTATTATCTTCTCTTGTTTGAATATACAAATTAAAATCAAAATCTGCAATCATCCATTAAATTCCCATGCTATTTGCAATGACCTTTGGCATAGTCTCTTCTTTCAAAACTCCCAATCTACCACCCCTTGAAGATTATTTTCTCAACAAAAAATTTTAGCCATAGCTAGTCAATGCTTGGTATTTTCTCTTTACTTCTAACACCTCCAGTTTTCTCACACAACCACACCTCACACTAGTTCTTAACTGCATAAATTTTGAACCACTCCATGGTTCGATGAAGGGATGATTTTCAACAAGTTGCTGCTATCTTTTTGTCTAATTTTTGGTGCCCAAACCTTCCTAAACTGTTGTGCCCTTTCTCCTTGTCTCTTCCTCTTCCCACATGAACCAAAAGGAATGCATTTTTTCTTTTCTTTTTTTTGCTCAAAATTAATCTCTAGTGACTTTCTATCTTCCACACCTAAGGTAAATTTCCCCAGCTTGGGTGCCCAACAATATGGAGGAATTTAAAATATTTTTTAATTTTCCTTTTCAATATAAACTTTGATGCTAATTTGGATTTTAAATTTAATGTTATTAAAACAACTTCTAGATTCCAAATTCTATGTTGGTAGAACAAAATAAAATATTGAGTGTTTACAGATGCCCACACACACCACAACAAAAATTCAAAATAAACAAACCCAAAATTGTAAAAGAAGTGATGCGGATAACAAGAATACTCAGATGCTCTGACATCATCAATGCTTTGCCCCTAAATGAGGCAGCCAGTAGTCTAATAGCAACATTTTCTTTAGTAATATTGTGAACTGCACATAATGAGGTCACATCTGTTATGTGCTTAATGGGGGTGATTTGGTCTTCTCCGTTAAAAAATGGAAGGCTCTTCAAAGAAGCCATAGGAATGCCATCATGTTGTTCTAAGTTTAGTGGGATACCCCATTAAAAGGCACAAAAGGATGATTTCTAGCCATATGGAATAGGTTCCTTTGTGTCTAAGTAGCAAGTATTCTAACTTGAAACAATCTACCCAACAGTGATGTAGATTGAGCCCTAAGGGAAGGAATTGTGCCTCTATTTCTCCTAACGGGTGACAAAGAATGTTTATTTCTTCTTCTAGGAGCAGAAAATGATAACTTAGTGTATTGAAAAATACCTCTAGAAGATTCTCTCATTTGAATTTTGGGAATGAATGCACGAGTGTTCTTTGTAACTAGGAGTTCTCCCCAACATTAATTGAGTCACCAAATTTTATGTAGAATCCTCCTTTGAATGCAGATTCACGAAGTACTTGTTTGTGTGCCTCTTCAAGGCTAATTTATTGAGAGAAACACCACTCTCTCAACAATGGTGAAGTGAAACTTCTTTCTATCCCATCGGGCTGCCAGAAACTATTGTCACTTAGAATTACACCATGTTGAACAAGGAGTTCAACATTCTAGAAAAACAATGGAACTAACCTTAAGGTGTGGGACCCTACGAATTAGGTTAGATCTCTAGAGAAGGTCAAATTCCTTTCAAAACCATGTGCAACAATGGCTAGTCCAACCCAACAGCAAAAAATCTCTAAACTATGAAATAAAGGAGGAAAAGGGGAGAAGGAGAAAAGTTGAAAATAAGTGAAAATGGTGATACACCGAGTTTTAAAGTGTTTCTTCTTGTTTTTACTGCACAGGGTATCAACAAAATCACTTGAGGAACTCACATGATTCTTTGCTTTATTAGATTTGCAAGGGAAACATGAAGGCTGAGAATCTAAAAGATCAAAAGGGGTGAGGATACCACAATTAGCACTTTCACAACCAACCAGCATAATAATCTAACCTACATAAGTGATAAAGAAACAATGCATGCACAGAGGTATCAAATAATACACAAGAAACAAGCATAGAGAAGAGGCAAAACAAATGATTCCTTATTGATACAAAGGCATGAAAACCAATTTTGTAGTTGTAAAGATGCAAAAAGCATAAGCCTGCTAGAGAATTTTTTTGAGAGAACCCAAAGGAAGAACCCTTTGAAAATGTACAAGTTTTTCCTTTATAGTTCAGACATAACTTAGTCAACTCCAACTAAATCCTAACCCTTCCTAGGGTTAGCAACTAGTAGCTAGCAGAAAAATCATCCCAATGAGAGTTGAGGCAACCAGGTCATGAAAACCATGTTGAAGGATGAGCCCTAGGATGCACCCAGACTTGCACACCATATCTTTGCAATAAATGTTGTCCAAAAGCCCTCTAGAAATGCCCCCATGAAATCAACAATCTAGGCATGTGGCAAGAAAGGGAGGATAATAATCAGCTTTTGATGAGCATGGGTGCCCACGAGATCAACCATAACCATCAAGAAGTGCAATAAATTTTGTCCTCAAGCCACAAAAATTAAATAGGTAGGTCAGATTGTCACTCAGGCATTAATGGCGCCTCTACAAAAAACATGCTAAAACACATAACATGTTGGGGCATTGGGATTGAAAGGAAACCCTTGCTAGATTAAGAATTAAATGGCTTGCACCCTCGCAAGACTATCACCATCGAGAGTCAGGTGTTGGAGATACCTCATATTGCTTGCTGAAGAAAAGAAGGTCGAGACAGAGAACTATGAACACTAGAACTCGTTGGGGGTCGGGATTCGGGCCTACCTCATATTGCATGCCAAATATTAGAATGAGGGAAGCCAAAACCAAGAAGTCTAAAGGTGTTGGGCATCAGAGGTTGGCCTATTAGGCTTCCTTATACAAAGGAATTGTAAGAGATAAGGAGAAATCTCGACTCTCGAAACCTGAAGCTTTGATATAGCCAAATTTTGATGGAAGGAGTCAATGAGAAAGGAGGGAGGCGAGAGAATGAAGAGAAGGAAGAAGCAAGAAGCCTGATCTCTGACCATCAAAACATGAGATTGGAGATTGGGGATTGGAGGAAGAGGCTACCTCTTATTGAGTAAGAGGTAGGGTGGAAGCCTAAACTCTAACATCCAAAAGATCAAGAATTGGTTGAATCCTTCGAAGGCATGGTTGGGGATGGGTGGAAGGAAAATGGAAGGCAAAGGCTCGATCATCAAAGGTCACGAGGATGTTTCAAGGATTGGGGATCAGGAGGGAGTCTTACCTCCTACCAAGTGAGAAGTAAGAGGTAAGGGAGAAATCTAAAATCTGAAAGCCCGATGGGTCTTTGAAAAAATCCACAAAGAAACCATCAGGGCTTCGAGGTTTAGGGAAAGGCTTGAGGCTAGTGATGAATGAAAGGAAGGATAAAGGCAAGTGATAAGAGGAAAATCTGATCCCTGAAGTCTAAAAAGATAAGACTTAGGAAAATTTTAAAGGAATTCCTTTTTTAGGCTTCCATTTTTTAGTCAAACTGTGCAAACTTCCTTTTTTTAGGCTTTTAGGTTTCCTCGACACACATGCACAAAATTATGAATTGGTTTTTAAACCCTAAAAATTTGGTTTTCATTGTATATATCTAGGTCTTTGGAGTTTCATTCCACATTGATACTCAAATTACTATGAGGTTCTAAAAACTTGAATGCTCACAAATATATAGGAAATTTGTAAGTTTGGAGTTTGCAAGAATTTGGTGAAAAATATTGATGGATACCAAAACCATAGGAAAGTAACATTTTAGATGTGTATTTTTCATGCATAACTACATGCAATATTGTAATTATACTCTTAGGCCTCAAAACTATGAAGGTGAAATCACAACTTACATATTGATTTCTTATGTATGAAGAAAATACTCTCTAAGTAGATGGAGGAACTTCATTCTACGCATTCAAGAACAAAGTTTTCCTAACTAATAGAACTATACTCCACAAGTTTGAGCACCATTACACATGAAATTTTTTTATTAGATTCTTGCATAAATATTTTCTACATAATTGACTAGATTCTAGGTAATTCCTATTGTTATTGATTTGGGCTTTGAATGATTTTTTGGGTTCCTTGAAAGTAGATTTTTCCAACCACTTCAAATATCCCTTTTCAAGCATTCACAAATCCTTTTTCATATCATGCACTATTTTAAATTATTCATGTAGAAAAGTTGCATTATATTTATAGTTTTTCATTAGGTCATTTTTCTTTGATTTTGATGGAGTACCTTTTATATAGTATTGAGAAACTTTGTGTCAACAAAATCCTAACATTATTTCCCTATAATTAAACCTTTTCATCTCTCATATGAACTTGGAATCTAATTTTGATGTAATTTTTAAACCTAAAATCTCATATATACCAATTTATAAACCTTTTAGATTTTCTAATCTCATCGAATTATTTCTTTGAAATTGGAAAATGTGCTTCTAAGCCATAAAAACCATATGTTTACATTTCTTTAGGTAGTTCAGGTTCTCAAATTGAAGGTGTTCATTTACCTTATAAATTTGTCTCAGTTTACAAATCATGAAACCATAAAACTTTTGTGTATTTCACTTTCAATTTTATTTGCATTATTAAATGCAAATTTCTTCTAAACCTAAAAAATCCACCTTACCTCAATTTTTAAATTCTTTCACTAGTTTCTAATGACTTCATCATAAATTGATAAAATGAAGTATGAATTTAAGAGAGTAACTCCTATTTCCAATATCACCTCTAAGCTCACAAATTACTTTGGCATTAAGTTAGGTCATGCCAATTTAAATGCAAGAATGAATGATATCAACAAAATAATTCCCATGATTAGTACCATTATTGTAAATGGTATTATATAAGTTGATGCTTTCCCTATTTTTGTACAATCCCTAGATATTGTTATGGCTTGTGCACAGTATTATAATCTAGATATTAGAGAGATCAAGAGCTTAATAAATCAAACAGTTATTCAAATAAATCCTAAAAGAATAGAAGAGGTTTTTGGAACCATAACTTGTAAGTATACAAGGGTAATTAATGAGACTTCTAAAGAATATTTTGAGAAAAATCTTGATACATATAACAAAATTTTACATCACAAGTGGATCAAAAAGAATAAAGTATCTAGGATGCCTAAAAAATTACATAGGCATAATTTTCATAAACAAATTAATTCAATGTTATTGTTCTACTCAATGATATTATGGGTATTTCTACTATAAGAGATTTCCATTCTTGGATGTCTCTCTTCATTATAGTTATTCTAAAGGAAACTCAAAAAATTTGTTGGGACTCAAATCTGCAATTGTCTTTTTTCTTGAGTCCCTTTCCCATTTTGTGCCTTAGTCATATTATCCCAAGGTTATAATTGATCGATGTATCTATCCAAGTGGTCTTTTACCAAATTTATTAGCACTAGTGGGTAAAGCACTAAAAATTAAGTCTAGTTTCCTTTTGATTTTTTTTTACATTCATCAAGGTTTAAAAGATATGCTCATGAAAGTTTTATCCTTCTATCTAGATGGACTCTACTTCCCCACAAGTTACAATTCCAATGGTTTTTTTCCAAATCTTTAACTTCTTTATAAGGAAAAATATGCCCAAATTCCTTTTACAAGTTTTTCCATGTGAATCCCTTGTATCCACTTGCCAATATTTTTCCACTCCATCCACATGTCGACCTTTTCCTAAAAATATAGTCAACTTTAAAATTTTGCTAAGTTAATCCTTGCAAGTAGATAGATTCCATCTTCCCATATCCTTCCTTTTGTGGATTTTTGTTTGCAATATGAACTTCCATTTTTAAAATCCTTTCATTTGATTTAGATGGATTTCTCTACAAGCCTGTTCCATCTCATTCTCCCACATCCATACCTTGATGATGTCATGTTGACATCATCCTATCCTACTTATATCATCATGATGTCACCTCATCCAATTCTCCCAAGTCTATTAATGACATCATGTTGATGTCACCCTTGTTGAAATCATCTGCATAACTTTTCATCCAAACTAGATATTTGGCAACCAAATTTTTGATGCATCTGATTATAGGGAAGTTTCTTGTATAATGCACATGAATGTTGAAATTCTCCAAAGGGTGTAATAACGAAGAATAATGTGTTGTGGAGAAAGGAAGATGATCTAGATAAAGGTCAGAAGTCAAAATGACCCAATGCAGGTCATTTTCTTGCAATTCTAGACGGTAGTGATTTTTTTGTAAGTGTTTGTCTTGCAGGATTTTTTGGTGTATCAAGTTGTTGTAAGGATTTGAAGGCCCAAAGGATATATCCATTCCCACCATGTTTTATGCTATTCTGTTTAGGCTGATTTTTTACGAATACTCAAGTGGATTCATGTAAGTGAAGATGTTCCACACTTCCTCATGTGCTTGTAAATCTTGATAATGGAAAAGGTAAGAACCAAGACAAAATGATGAAGATTTAGTTTGTGGGATTCTTTATTTGAACCAAATATCTAACAAAAGGAGCATTTTTGTTATCAATGATATTTTTGAGTGGACTTGATGGAGGCTACAAGTCTACTTGCACTTGATAGAGGCCTTTTTTTGTACGTTGAGAGTTGTGAGTATTTGAAAGTCATTTAGAATTTACAAAAAAGTTGGTAGAATCTAAATTTATTTGCTTAGGGCTTATATTTGTGTAATTGATGGTTTGATGACGAAAAAGGTTGTGCAACTAAAATTTTACCTTCTCCACCTACCAATATTCATGGTGCCATGTCTCCTTGCTATCATAAGTTATTTTTGAAAATATATTTCAATTTATAACATCCATTTTGAACTACTACAATGTGCAACAATTAGGTTGGGTTCCTAAGTGTATATTTTGGTGGTTTTGGTCATTTTCAAGGAAGGTCATTATGTTATTTTTTCTCCATATGCTAAGGAAGTTGTAGGGCATCCATTAACACCATAGTACAATTTATTGAGAGATTGAAAACTTCATGTGGAATAGAAGAATGGTATTGTAATGAGATTTTATTTTAGAATGTCTACATGGTATGTTATATGTATTCAAGAAGATTTCTTAAACACAATTAAGGAATTTCCCTTGCCACACTTGCTGGTATAAATGTAATATTGATTTAGATGAATGTGACAACATTTCAAAGAGATTGTAAGCCTTGTACTGATCTTTCTTAATTTTATATATTAATATGTGTAGTTGTACATGGATTAATAAGTATATTTTATTGCAAGGTTTTATATTCACTGATATATGTTAATACATAGATGCATGTTCCTCTTTTCCCATTTTCTCTCCTCTTAGTGTTGTGACTCTATTTCTCAACAGAGAGTCACCAATTTGGAACCATACTCTAATATCATACCATTAAATATAAAAAGTAGTAGTATCACCTAGTATCATAAACATGGATTTATCATTAAGAGTAGTAGTTTATGTGCATTCATGACCTAGTATCATAACTAGGGATTTATCATTAAGAGTTCCTCAAAAAAATCTATATCATGTGGGTTATTTTTGCACTTTTATGTAAGCTATATAGGGGTTATATGCAACCAATTTTCCTTGGTTCAGTGACAACCTTTGGGACCAAAACGCCAAGTTGGGTTTGGTTACAAATATTTTTTATTATACATTTTGAATGAGTTTAATACTTGTTGAGATATACCTCTAGGAACACCCTCCCGAGTTTAAGATGAGCTCAAAGTGTAGGAGATCTAACCCACTCTTGTAGAGTTGGCTCAAAATCCTCCATCATCTATTGATGAGTTGATTTCACTTGCATGATGACAACCTTGGCCTTGTGAGTAATATTTTTATTTAAGAAGTGGAGTAGTGATTTTGAGACCTAAAAAAAAGGATTGGTAAAATTTTATAAGTAATAATATACATATATAATTATGTTAAGCTCAATAGACCAAGTGTTTTTACATAGCTTCCTATTTGATATATTAATTATCTAGGAGGTATTTTTTTCCACCTAGGAAAGGACAAGGAATATGGATGGTCTAAGACCCAATTATAAGAAAAAAATATGATCATTACCTATTATTAGAACTAAATGAAACTAATAAACTCCTTAGGTAGGTAAATGAAGCATTTATCTTCCATATAATAAGAATATTAGAGAATGAATTAAATAAATGTATGTCATTGCATGCAAAAATAATAGCCCTATAAGGTAGTCAATTTATTAAATTTCCAAGATTTACACATATCAAGATTAGTGGTTTCATTGGATGTCCTTATAAAGTACCAAAATATTTTGGAGAGAACAAATTATTGAAGTGTAAATTTAGTATTAAGAAAGCATAAATTATTTATTCATTTCCCATTCACTATTGGTTAATACACTTCCTATATGCTTTCCCAAGCTAAGAATCATAAGAATAAATATATTTAATGGATTTTACCTTATTTTTAAAAGATATTAGTGTTTGATCCTAGAGGGCTTGTGGAATAAGGAGTTAGTCTTGCATACAAACACAAACCAAGTCTTGAATATTTTTGGGTAGATTGTAATGATTAGCATCAAATTTAAATATGAGACTATTCACTATTTATCATATCAAAAATTTTGGAATTATAAAATTACTAAAAGGAATATTAGATTATGATATGTTTTGGATTTTTCCTATAATAAAGAATATATGTTTGATAAACTACTTCCTAAATTATTATTTTTCTTAAAAAAATCCAATGTGTTGAAGAAAGGACTCAAAAGGTAATTGAAAGAATTTTATCATGGCTACAGTGAAATATTAGGGAGATTAGAGTATAAGAAATATTTTTTCTCATCAAGATGAATAGTATAATAACCCTCTAAAAAAATAAAGTTAGAACTATATTTTCTCAAGAGGAATTTATACAAATTCTTGTAACTAAGTTTTTTTATATCGATGAATAAGAATATCAAAATGAAAAGATAAAATATCAATGAAGAATAAGCCTAAAGATAAATTCACTATCTCAAGAAAATTTTAAGGTATAGAAGAAGCTTACTCTTTACCTTTTTCCCCTATTATTCAGTCTACTGCACAAGTTTCAAAAGAAGATGTTTCTTTTCCAAATATCCCTCTCCCTAAAGAATTTTTTCCTTGTTCACCTAGTCAAGATAACCCTTTTCCTAAAAAAACATTATCATTATCATTATAGAAAAATCTTACCCCAAAAAATATCTTGAGAAAATTCATTCTTCCCCTATCTTGTTAATTCATCCCCAGAGAATACAAATTCTCTAGAAAATACTTCTACTCATTTTACTCCTCCAATATCAAATTCTTATACTCCTAGGCTATCAACTAGGGAACTAGATTGATAGAATAATCAAATTGAAACTCCTTAGTAAATGGACATTAATTCCTCATATTTTCCTATTTGGTTGGAACAAATAATTAAGAAGAGAAAGAGGATTATTAAACCTTTGGTTATTTATTTTTCAATTTTTGTATCATACATTTCTTAAGAAAAGAAACCTAAGAGGGAAATCTATCTCCATCATTATTATAGATTCATGACATGAAGTATGTAGAAATAGATAATCTTACTGTTGGATGTTTTGGTTGTGTTGTTGATATGTGGTTGTCATTGATGTCAACACTATTAGCATTGTTGCATTAGAAGTTGTATATGTCGAGGATATTGAGAAAATTGTAATAAGAAGTGCTACAAGTTGTCAGTGGTGTAGTGAAGTTCTTTCTGTCAGTGTGATCAGTACGTTGTTGTTATGAGGTTGTGGACTAAAGGTTTTCTTGTTGAGTATATCTAGTTTATCCACATTAGTTTTTAGAGATCCGCATGAAGAGTTGATCGAGTTATGGAGATTTTATTTTTGACATTTTTTTGTCGCTTCAGCTGGTGTTCCTGATTGAAGATTATGTGATTTTAGTAAGTTCAGTTGTTGTGGATGCTTCTCTGATGTTTCATGATGCCTATGGATGTTTCTAGTTTTTTCTCTATCTATTTTGCATGTCTGCATTGATCATTGTGCTCGTGATCTGATATTTTCTCTTGCGTGTTCATGTTTTTCATGTTCTTGGCCGACAAGGTGTTGAAGTGTGTTGTGGATCTTTGAGGAGTAATTAATTAAACTGATTCATGTTTGAGGATGTTGTTTTCGGTCTTCACTATGTTGTGGCCAACCTTGGTTGATTCGCATGATTAATCTTTATTTGTTTTGTGCCGACTGTTTGTAACTATTTTATTATCTCTTTATGGATGACTTATAGCGATGGAATTTCTTGCTACGGATATATAAGAGCGATTGTTTATTTGAATTGAAGTGTGCATGAGAGTTCCTGTGTGCGAGAAAGTGTGAATATTATTTAGATAATTCGAAGGCAGAGAAAAGAACAAAGAAGAGTGAAGAAGAGTGAAGAGGTGTTCATGTGCTTAACCAAAACTATAACCAAGCATTAGCAGATGTTATTTTCTCAGTTTAAATCTGGATGGTTTTAATCTGAATCTTTCTAGTTTCCACAGTAAAATCTTGGTGTTATGTGTGCTTCTAATGTTTTTTTCATTTTTGCTTTCATGATTAATGATCAAATCTAAGAATAAGGTTAATAAGTTGAATAAGTTTGAAATTCAGAGACAACTTATTCACCCCCCCTCTCAGTTGTCTTCCCTTGAGTTTCCAACAATTGGTATAAGAGCTCATGGTTCCTTGGAAGAATTTTAACAGCTTGAGGTGATTTGGGATGGTGACTTATAAGAAGGATAGTCCTAGATTTGATGGAACAAATTATTCTTTGTGGAAGACTCGAATGGAGTGCCATCTGAGATGCATTGGTGAACCCTACTAGAACATTACAAAAAATATATTTGTTATTCCACATAATGGTCCTACTACTTTTGCTGAGATCAAGGATGTTGAATATAATATTAGGGCTAAGGAGGTGTTGTTGAGTGCTTTGACTGATAATGAGATGACAAATGTGATGGATCTGAAGACTGCTTATGAGATCTGGAAGAAGTTGGAGACCTTGTATGAAGGTGATGCAAATGTGAAGATTGCTAAGCTACAAAGTCTGAAAGGAAAATATGAAAAGTTGAAAATGGGTGATGATGAAAATGTTACTACTTTCATGCAAAGAGTGAATGAACTTGTGTGTGGTATTAGATGTGTTGGTGGATAGATAGATGAATCAGATATTGTTGCTAAAGTGCTTAGATCCTTGCCTAATTCTTACAAAGTCAAGGCTAGTGCTATTGAAGAGCTCCAAACCGTGACAAATGTTACTAGAGATATGTTGATTGGAAAGCTTACTAATTTTGAGTTGAGTCAATTCGGTGATGCCCTTCCTAAGGTTGAATCTGCATTCAAGGCCACTACTTCTAGAAGAGATAAACATAGATATGATCTAGGTGAAAGTTCATCAAGAAAGACATTCAAGTATGAGGATGAAATGAAATAGCTGGATGAAGAAGAAAGAGAGCTTGAATAACTTGAAGCATTGATTGTGAAAAGAGAAGCCAGAGGACAAGGTAAGTATAAGGGGAAGTTTCCTATTAAATGTTTCTCTTGCAATAAGATAGGTCATTTTGCATCAAGGTGTCCTGAGAGAGTTTCCAAGCCAAGATTTAACAAGCCTAAATTCTAAAAGAAGTGTTACTATGCTACTAATGAAGGTGTGGCAAATGATGAATCTGACAGAGGACATGCAAGTGAAGATGAATTTGAGTTTATTTCTATCAAGGAAAATAATTATGTGTCTACTGAATCTTCTAGTTGTACAAATGTGGAGAAATCCCTAGCTGCTCGAGTTGAAGAGAAAGATGAATGGGTAATTGATAGTGGTTGTTCTCATCATATGACAGGAGATAAAAGTAAGTTTGTGAATTTGTAGAAGTATGATGGTGGTGTGGTGAGATTTGGTGATAATATAGTTGGTGTGACCCATGGAAGAGGATGCATTTCTCTTGATGGTAAGCATAACACTAATGATGTCTTGATGTTGAAGGTTTGAAGCATAATCTTTTAAGTGTTGGATAGATGGTTGATAAGGGATACAATCTTCAGTTCATGGATGGTAAGTGCAAAATATTGGAAATTTTTGGAAATGTGATTGCATCAAGTACACAAACAAAAGGTAATATCTTGCATCTAAATGTTGCTAGTAAATTTTTTTTGATTGTTCAAGTTTATGAGAGTTGGTTATGGCATAGGAGAATGTGTCATGTTAACTTTGATAACACTGTCAAGATAAGTTCCACTAAAGCTATGAGAGATCTTCCTAAGTTGATGAAACCTACTAATTCCATATGCAAAGAATGTCAATTATGAAAGCAAACAAGAATTTCATTTCGAAGTAAACAACAAAATTCAAATGGATTGTTGGAACTTGTGCATACTGATTTGTGTGGTCCTGCTAGAACTAGAAGTTTACAAGTTTATAGATAATGCATGTTGCTTATTGATGATTATTCAAGGATGATGTGGGATAGTTTCTTAAGGGAGAAATATGAAGCTCTAGAAAAGTTCAAGATCTTTAAGGCTATAGTTTAGACAAAGACTGGTTTGAAGATTAAGTGTCTAAGATAAAGAGACAATTATCTGCACCACAGACCCCTCAACAAAATGGAGTTGTGGAAAGGAAGAAAAAAATAGTTCTAGATATTGCTAGAACCATGATGTTGGAAGGAAATATACCTCATATCTACTGGAGAGAAGTTGTGAGTACTATTGTGTACACACTTAACCGAGTACAAACCAAAGGTGATACTAGTAAGACACCTTTTGAGCTATGGATTGGTCAAAATCCTACTGTTAGATATTTCAAGATCTTTAGAAGAAAGTGTTATATCAAAAGAGAAGAAGATATAGGAAAATTTGATGCTAGGAGTGATGAAGGAATATTTTTGGTTTATGCTACTAAAATTAAGGCCTATCGGTGTTACAATAAGAGATTGAATAAAATGGTTGAAAGTGCAAATGTTAACATTGATGAAGACATAGTTGTACTATCCAGAACCTGTGGATATGATTCTAATGATCAAAATGGTAGTACAAACAAAGGAAAGCAAGGTCAGACTTCAAGTCAAGTTCAAATCATTCTGGTCAATCAAGAAAATCAAGAGGAAGGAGAAACTGATGGAAGAACAGAAGAGAGATCAGAAGAGCCTAAAGGTGAAGAACATTCTAAGAAGACTCTGAGGTATGTGAGATTGAATCATTTAGAAGATAAAATCATAGGTGATAAGAACAAAGGTTTCTAGACTAGGAGAAGAATTGTAGAAGAATATTGTTTGATTTCAAAGACTGAACCTAACAATTTGAATGAAGCATGCAAAGATGAACATTGGGTTGAAGCAATGAAAGATGAACTACACCAGATTGAAAAGAATAATACATGGATTCTTGTTCCTAGACCTAAGGATAAGAATGTGATTGGAACTAAATGTTTCTTTAGAAACAAACTAAATGAACAAGGTGAAGTGGTTAGAAACAAAGCAAGACTGGTTTGTAAGGGATACTCACAAATAGAAGGAATTGATTTTGAAGAAACCTTTGCCCCTGTTGCTAGAATTGAAGCTATGAGATTTTTTCTTGCTTATGTTGCTTACAAATTTTATCAAATGGATGTCAAGTCTTCTTTTCTAAATGGAAAATTGGAAGAAGAGGTATAAGTTGAGCAACCCGATGGATTCTAGTTGACTGATCAGGGAGATATGGTTTTTTGATTGAAGAAAGCATTGTATGTACTCAAGCAAACCCCTGGAGCATGATATGCTAGATTGGATAAGTACTTGGTGAAGTTTGGATTTAATAAAGGTACTGCTGATAGTAATTTGTATTTCAAGAATGATGATAAAGATTTGATTGTGGAAGTTTTTGTTGATGATATCATATTTGGAGGAGATGATAGCTTGTGCATGAAGTTTTCTAATGGGAGGCAAAATGAATTTGAGATGTCAATGATTGGAGAGATGAAATTCTTCTTGGGATTAAAGATTACTCAGTTAGATAAAGGGACCTTTATATCTCATTCCAAGTATGTGAAGGAATTGCTGAAGAAATTTGATATGGAAGATTAAAAGCCTGTTGCTACACCCATGGTGACCGGATGGAAGTTGACAACTGATGATGATTCTCCAAAGGAAAATCAGACTAGATACAGATCAATGATTGGTGGATTGCTTTATTTGACTCAAAATAGGCTTGATATCATGAATGGTGTATGTATTGTTGCAAGATTTCAAGCTGATCCTAAAGAATCTCATGTGACTACTGTGAAGATATTTTCAGATACTTGAAGGGGATAGTTGACTTTGGTCTATGGTATCCTAAATATGATGATCTTACTTTGAATACCTTTACTGATGTTGATTGGGAAGGAGATGTGAATGATAGGAAAATTACTAGTGGTGGAGCATTTTTCTTGGGAAAGAAGTTGTTTTCATGGTTAAGCAAAAAGCAAAATGCTATTTCTTTATCTACTGCAGAGGCAAAATACATTGTTGTTGCTAATAATTGTACTCAAGTACTGTGGATGAAGCAGATGTTGAAGGATATCATAGTTGTGTATGATGAGCCTATTATTATATTATGTGATAACTCAAGTGCTATTAACATTTGTAAGAATTTGGTGTTGCATTCAAAGACCAAGCATATATCTATCAAGTTTCACTTTTTGAGAGAGAAAGTAAGTGAAAAGGAAGTCAGATTGGAGTATGTGCCTACTAAGGAGTAGATTGCAGACATATTTACCAAGTTGTTGCATAAGGATACTTTTGAATATCTTAGAGGGAAGTTAGAGGTTATTACCCCTCCTAATCAGAACTAAGGATGCATTGATTTGCATCAATTCATGCATTTCATGATCATATTTTGATTTGAATTGATGTTGTGGTGGTTACTACTCAAGGGGAGTATTCAAATGTTCAAATGTTCAAATATGTGGTTCAAAGCTTGTATAGAAGAGATATTTGACATTGATGTCAAAGAGGGAGAAGAGCAATGTGAAAAATATTTGTGGGGAGAAGAATTGAGGAAAGAAGAGTCAAAACCTAAGGAGTAAGCGTAGTTGTGTTGATGGTATTTTTCACATCATGTGTTTCCATCAATGCCAAAGGGGGAGATTGTTGGATGTTGTTTTTGTGTTGTTGATATGTGGTTTTCATTGATGTCAACACTATTATCATTGTTGCATTAGAAGTTGTATATGTCATGGATATTGAGAAAATTGTAATAAGAAGTGCTACAGGTTGTCAGTGGTGTAGTGAAGTTCTTTATGTTGGTGTGATCAGTACATTGTTGTTATGAGGTTGTGGACTAAAGGGTTTCTTGTTGAGTATATCTATTTTATCCACATCATTTTTTAGAGATCCACATGAAGAGTTTATTGAGTTATGGATATTTTCATTCTAACATTTTTTCTGTCGCTTCAGCTGGTGTTCCTGATTGAAGATTATGTGATTTTAGTAAGTTCAGTTGTTTTGGATGCTTCTCTAATGTTTCATGATGCTTGTGGATGTTTCTAGTTCATACTCTACCTGTGTTGCACATCCAAATTGATCATTGTGCTCGTGATCCAATATTTTCTCTTGTGTGTTCATGTCTTTCATGTTCTTGGATGACAAGGTGTTGAAGCATGTTGTGGATCTTTGAGTCCAGAGTAATTAATTAAAGTGGTTCATGTTTAAGGATGTTGTTTTCGGTCTTCACTATGTTGTGTCTGACCTAGTTGATTCACATGATTAATCTTTATTTGTTTTGGGCTGACTGTTTGTAACTATTTTATTATCTCTTTATATGGCCAACTTATAGCGATGAAATTTCTTGTTGCGGATATATAAGAGTGATTGTTTATTCGAATTGAAGTGTGTGTGAGAGTGCTTGTGTGCAAGCAAGTGCAAATATTGTTTAGATCATTCAAATTAAGAGCAAAGAGCGAAGAAGAGTGAAGAAGAGTGAAGAGGTGTTCATGTGCTTAACTGGAACTATAACTAGGCATTAGCATATGCTATTTTCTCAGTTCAAATCCAAATGGTTTTAATCTGAATCTTTCTGGTTTCCACGTAAAAATCTTGGTGTTATGTGTGCTTCTAATGTGTTGTTCATTTATGCTTTCATGATTAATGATCAGATATAAGAATAAGATTAATAAGTTGAATAAGTTTGAAATTCAGAGACAATTGATTCACCCCCCCCCTCTCAATTGTCTGCCCTTGAGTTGCCAACACTTACTATTAAAAAAATAAAAGAGTATTGCAAGCATGTGATTCTTAGATCTCAAGGATCAGGCTTGGAAATCAAACTAGAGAAGGAGAAAAGGAAACCATAAAAAATGTGATGTCTATAATCTTAATCCAAATAGAAAAATATTGATAAATGAAAGCATAATTAAAGAAAAAAATTGAACTAAAATCATATGTATGAAACTTTATAGATCTAATGCAATTTTATACTATTTCAGTCCCTTCATACATCACAATGCTTGATAATAAAATAATAGTAGCAAGTAAGGTTGGGCATGCAACTAAGGTTGTTAAGGGTTAGATGGACATATTACTTGCTCAAGGTTATAAATTGATAGAATGAATAAATTCTATTGAATCATAATATATAGGATGACTTGAATTGCATGAAAGAATTAGAAGAAAAAAATTATTTAGAATTTTAACATTAGAGTTGAATTCACCATTCAACAAGGAAATAACAAAATGCACACCTAAAATTATAGTGGTAGAAAATATCCTTGATGGCTCAAATTGCAATTTAACCATTAAATGGTTGGAGGCATGTTAATGGATTATTGAAGTCATCAATGAAGCTAAAGAATAATTTAGTAAAATTAGTAATGGTGGCAATTATATTTTGATTGATATTCAAGAGTTCGTTAAGAAAATACCATTTATTTATTTGAGAGGCACTAAATTAATAAATTTAATTATTACTTTAAAGGAACAATTGTTATTTTGATTAAATGAGAAATTCTTAATGTACCAAAATGTGATGTCTCGTTGAGTGATAAGTGTTAGTGTGAAAAGTGTCTTTATGCATCTACTTATCTTTTATCTAGTTCCTAAACCTAGTAGTCCTATTCATACTAGCTTAAGTTCACTTAGTGGTTTAGTTGTATCACCTCATAAACACTTGACACATGCCTTAACACTTGTCCCAAGTGTTCTATATGTGTCACATCACTTGGAGGGTTAGCCAATCTTTCTATTTCAACTTCCTACCTCCTCCTTGTCCTATATATACAAGGATTGATCATTGTATTCTACACACTATATAATAGTTATTTGGTTTTTGCATTGTTCTTGATTCATTTCATGGAAGTTTGAATATTGCATTCATTATTTTTTGCTCCAACATGGTATCAAAGCATTGAGTTGCAAGTTTCTTCTCATTTTTTTATGAATCAATATTTCAACACTATCAATGAAGCATCAATGAGCCAAAAGGACATTACCATTGCATTCGAAAGGCCCAAGAAATGAAGAAATACCCTTCATTTTGTTAATTTTGGTAATTTTCAATTTTTGCAATTTTTTGGCCATTTTTTCAAAAATTTGTAAAAATTTGAAAAACAATTTAGCAAAGGGCCAATCTGCCCTCTTCCTATCTACCCATTTGGATAGAAAATTGCATATTTGCAAATATTTTGGCCATTTTGTCCTATTTTATCGTTCATGGAATCATTTGTGTGCAGGCATATTGGCCTAAATGACCTATTTTGGAGGGGTTTCAACTATATTTTATAGGATATTTGTGGCCATTTCAGCTTGTCTACAGAGTATTTGATCTATTTGGTCTATTTTTGGATGTGTTTGACATCATTATTTTTGTAGTCTTATATCTGTAATTTTTGGCATATTTTTCTATCTAGAAAATCTCTTCCCTTAGTGCCAAATTGTGTTCAAAAGCCCCTCAATCCCATTTGTAGATTACATGAAGGCATGATCACTTGCATAGGTGACTTGAATTTGTATGCCCTTCCCATCTCTTGCAGCCTCCTTCCACCATTATGAATCTACAAAGGCATATTGAAGGGGTGGCTATCACTATGGCCATTTAATTTGTTTTTTGTGGGCCTTTAACTCTATTGGCCTCCTAAACACCTTCACATGAGGCTTTAGTTCCAATTGTTGCCACTCGAAGATCTGTGACCTCTTCTATTCACCTCTACATAGCCACATAAGGGTTTCAAAGCTGCTCAACCTCCTACAAAGGCATGTAGCCTCTTTTATCCCCCAACATCATCTTCTACAAGATTCGTGTCATATTTTGTTTCATTTAACACACTACTCCAACATCCTTCTAGTCGGTAGTCATCTCCAAGGTAACACTAGTGTAGACTTAGTCAATTGCATGAAGGTGGATTTCAAACGCCACCCTCCAACCTCAATGACTTGTTCACCTCATTTAAGAGACTTTATACAACAACATTTTGAGTTTCCTCTTGACCAAACCTCTCTTCAACAATTTTTTCACTAATAGCTTCCACTTGGATTCAAATTACAATGGACTCTCCAACGGGCTTTAACTTGGTTATACTCCCTCTAGGCACAACTTAATAGGAAGTTTTTCTAAATATATGTTTCATAAGTGATAATTTTATAATTAGCATTTTATGATAATAATGTTTTTTTGTACTCTTACAATTTTTTTCTAACCACTAGTGGTTAGGATAGACTGTCAAGTGCCAATTAATGTCTTGTAGAGGGGTCACTTTTTAATTTTTCGATAACTTGCAAATGGGGTGCTTTTTCAAGTGTGAATTGTCAATGAGAAGTTGATTCCATCACCGAGATTCTAGCATCGAGATGATTTAAATTTTTATTTTATTTTAATTTGTTTTTAAACCTCCAAAAATTAGTGTACTTTGTGCAATTTTTGTTGGGGCATAAATTTCACCCCGTTTGTTGAAAATTGACAAAAAAAATTCAAATTCATCATAATTTTGCAAGGATTCTAGATTTGTAATTAAAATTAATTTTTTGAAACCCTATTCTTTAATATTTGTAAAAATCTCCATGAGATGTAAACAAACAATTGGGCTTCCAAACTTGACACAAGCTTGTAATTCTTGTTTTTTATCTTACTAGGGGGTCAACACTCATATATGATACAAATTTGGGGGGTTTGCTAAGACAAAATTCAAGTGCCTTATTGTGTGTGCATCATGGATCCTAAAATCAACTTGTTAACTTGACATAATTTCCACACATGGTGTTGGAAGTATGAGTAGTTGTGTGTTTTCATTGATGCAAACATTTATAGGTTTTTGCATTGATGTCAATAAGTCTATGATGATATTGTTGGAAGTTTGTGATGATGCTTTGATTGGTTGCTTTATGTTGTCATTAGTAGTATCACTGATGTCAACCTCCAGTGTTTCTTTGATGAGAATGTGTTGGTGATGTTCAACCTCTTGTATGGTTAATATGTTGTTGAATTGTTCCAAGTAATGATTTTGAGTTTGTGGTGGTTGGTTTCTAAGAGCTTTTGAGAAAATTTGAAGAAAAGAGAAAATAGTGTGGTAAAGAGTGTCCAGTGTGATAGAGTGGTGTTCAGTGTTTTGCTCTAGATTTCTTCATGGTTGAAGATCTCTCTATGTAGTTAAGATATGTTGATCAAAGGTGTTTAGAGATGTTATATCTAGAATTTTAGGTGTTGGATCGTTGTATAGAGAAATTTGTGTTCACCAGTGTGTGAATTGTGTCTTGTAGTATTGTCTGGGAGAAATGGTTTTGCTCTACACATTTCTCTACAATTTGGCTTTTGGTCTTATGGATTTGAGGGTGTGCCTATATTACTCATATCTATCTTCATTCTAATTTTTTTGAGTTTCGATGCTCCACAAGGTTGGATTCAGGTGTTGCAATGTATGGAAGGTTAGCTAGTCGTGTAGATTGAATGTGTTCTTCTAGTGTATGATGTTGCAAAGAAGCTATTGGATTTCAAGGTGATGATGGTGTTGTGTGGTCTCACAACATGCCCCATTTTTCCCTTGGAAAAATGTGGACTGCTTGCTTTTTTTTCCCTTTCTTTTCCTTTTGCTTGCGTTGGTGTGTTTATTTTGGAGGAAATGGTAAAATGAAGATCCTACTCCAAAATATCTGGCTCCCGCACAAATTGATGTCTTCCTTGGCTTGGGGGTGTTTGCAAATCAATTCCCCATAGTTTTATTGTTTATCCAAGTTCTCAATTTTTCATGTGTCGAGAGTTGTTTCTCTAAGTGTAATGCATATTTTGCAAAGCTCTCATTGCACCCAGCTAGTTGTTGTACCCAGTGATATTTCACCTGGGAGAAATTTTCCTAAGTGTACATACATCAACACTTCTTCGATTAAGTTTGGTCATGGCTTTTCTTTTCTTTAGAACCAAAAATCAGAAGTTTTGGGAACTAAGTTTGTTTTGAACCATATCGGTCTTGCTTTTTATCCGCACCCAAGTATCCTTTACACCCAGTTCAGATAAACTCAGTAAGTAAAAAATCAACCTCAATAACTCTTTGAGACCATGTGTCATATGTTTCAAATCCTATTTCCATTTAGTCATTCAGCATCCATGTTGGATGCTTCCTCTAATTTCGTTGTCCTATGGCGAATAACGAGACATGCAAGTATGCCACGTTTTCCACCTATGCCCCTTTCCTTTCATAGGTGGGCCTCAATGCAAAAATCAAGGTTCATGATGTGAACCCCAATCCACCATGATTGCACTTTTGTTCAGGGTAATTAATGCACAATAAAAGGAATTAATAAAGGTGGAAAACAACACACGTACTTGGCACCACCTTGAGCATGTAGTTACTTCCACAATAAACTACCTCACATAAAATCATCTATTTGCAAGAACATTAATGAACTAAAACAACAATTAAAGAACATGGAGAGAAGAGTAATTTTTAGAGCACGAAGGAACAAATTTATCAAGGTTAGAATCTATGCTTGTTCAACTATCCTATCGATGAAACTAGGTACTTATCTTTTAACTGAACTCTGTTAATCTTGTATGCATGCATGGTTTTGATTAAATAACATTACCTTTGGTTAATTTTTGAAGAGAAATGTTATTATTCTAGAGGGATTTAACCTAATTTTGGGTAGTAAGTGGTTATGGGTAAGTAATTTTTATGAATGATTAAAAATACATGATTAGAATTATCCCTAACTTGTACATAGAGAACATATATGCTAATAATGCAAGAAATTAAAGGATATGTGAGTACTTCATGGAAGAAGAATCCCAATGAGGAATTCAAGTTTCTTGTCTCCCAAGTCGTACCTACCTATGAGATGATTACAGATACCTTTCCGAGAATCTTTAATGAGTATAAATTTTCTCAAAGAATTCATCAAGAAGATGCCACACAGTGCACTAAAAATATGGTCGCTAGCAAAATGCATTTAGCAAGAGGATTTCCATTGGCAATGGAGGTTCTTGAATTGGACCTCGAGTGCATGAAATGGTATGACACAAATAGGATGGTTGTTGTGAAAGAAGGGAGATTCTATGCAGATCTCGCAATAGATGGTATTGTATATACATGTGGGCTCCCCATGTTCACCAAATTGAATACATTTGAAATGAAAAATGCTACCACAACATATACGGGATCGAAAGAGAAAAATAAGGTCATGTTATTAGCATGGTTCCAAGAAAAGATGGAGAGGATGCCAAAGCATATTCTAAGGTCATTTTTCATTCAAGAAGTCTAGGATATGATAACCCTATTGAGCAAAACGGATGGATGTAGAGATGTCAGCAAATTCAAACCCTAGATGTTTGAAATCATTAGGAAAATGAGGGAAAACCCTGTCCGGATTCATTGGGGAAGATGTATTAGTGATAGATTGCATGAACAGATGTAAGCATTTTCAACTACCTAGTGGTTCACAATGTTCTCTTATGTTGACTATTCCTATTCATATTCCCTAAGGGAAAATATACAAGGTTTTAACATAGTAGGTACTCTACGAAGAGAACCAAGAAATAATTTGATTTATCATAATTTTCCCCATATTACTACCTACTAGTTTTGAGAGCATTATTGTAGGGTGAATGATGTTTTTTTTATGAAGCTAGTAAGGCTGGTGGAAGGGGATAAATCAAAGAGATTGCCTATTGAAGCATAGGATGTTATACACACTATTATATGATAGCTTATTTGGTTTCCTATGATCACCTACCTTAGAGTGGAAGGGTTTACAAATTATCCCTTCATGTTGCCAAGGTATCCAATGGATAAGATAGTGCTGCTTGAATTTGTGAGACAGGTATTGTCATCTCATAATATTTTTTTCAAAAATACATAAGAAAGGATCAGTGATATTCCCTATCACTATTGGGAATTATAAATTCATTTCAGCTAAAAATGCCAAGTGATGCGAAGATGAGTTGAAAGCTTATGGGTTGGAGTTCTTCACACTCAAAAGGGAAAATTATGGCCCGATTGAGAGTCTTTCCAA
Organism: Sequoia sempervirens; assembly: GCA_007258455.2. Lineage (NCBI taxonomy): Eukaryota > Viridiplantae > Streptophyta > Pinopsida > Cupressales > Cupressaceae > Sequoia > Sequoia sempervirens. The sequence goes on from VDFB02167307.1 coordinate 222,802, forward strand.
GAACATAAGTAGGAAATATTCCCATGTTCCTCACCTGGAGGACTATTGGTATTATTGTGAAGATGACCACACTGTAAGGAAGTGGTCCTATTAGAGGTTATCACTAGTTCAAATAAAGGGTTTTGGAACTCATGATGTTCCTGAACAAATGGATACTGATAATGGAGATGTAAGTAACCAAGCTTACAAATCAGATAAAGTTTATGATGAACCTATCCTAGACCTTGATTCTAAAAGGAAGGAGTTCTTAACCATTGAAGGAATTTCTAAGAAAGTACTAAATTACACTCAATCTTGGATAAATGGTTACCTCAAAGTAATGAAGGAGACGGGGATAACACCCATATACCCTCACAATAGTAACAAAAAATAAAAGTTGGTAAGTGAATTAGGGTATAATGGGGGTTTTGAAAAGAAAAGAAAAGTTGTTGAAGCTAGGGCAACTGAGAAAGGTAGGGAAAAAGTCCCTAACACCTCAAGCCAAGGAATTTCAATGGCATCACAGTTAGCTAACTTGAATAGAGAAATCGTGGCCATTCTGGCTAATATGATGGAAACACCAAAGGTGGCATTTTATTCAACAACCTTGTCAAGAGCACAACCCCTAATTTCTGAAGTAGGTATGAGAGAATAAGTATATGCTAGGAACAAGTCGGCATCGCAAAATGTAGCTGCTATGTTTACTTCACCCTTTGTTAACATAGAGCAATGAGACAAACTTTGGGAGAAACACCTGTAGCTACAGGGGAAGATCCAAAAATTACTACAAAGGTGCAAAGTGGTTTGCTATATTGGGATGGTTTAAGGAAAAGCAGTCCAAAGAAAATTCAATAATGCACCCTATGGTGGAAGAAGTGCCTAATACAGGGTTACATCCGAAAAATAGGGAAGAAAAAGAATTCATAATAGGATCACTTGCCCAAAAGGTGGGAAATCCTAAAGAAATAAATACAAGGGAATTGGTGTCATGATAGAGAGAAACATGGGGCACTACAATTCAAAGAAAAATTTCCATTTTAGATGAAGATGAAGAAAATGAAGATGTAGTTGATAATCGTGCAACTGAGAACCAACCTTCACAAGGAAGAGCTAAAGTAATTGTTGAGCAACCCCTAACTTCTGGAGAACTAGGTGAAATTTAAGATATTGATAAAGGTATAGAGTCCTCTCAGGCCTTGGGTAGGGAACAAGGATGGTGAAAATCTTGATGCCTCAAGATAACCTGAAGATTCTACTCCAAGAAATAATACTAAAAAAGGAGGAGGTGGGATAGGAAAATGTAGGTCTCAAAGAGAAAGAGACGGGGCTAGATCATAGTGATCTAGGATCCTTTCCATCGAGGATAGAGTGTGTGAAAGTTTCAGAGGTTGTAATAGGAAACATTGAAGAGTTAAGAGAAGATATTCTTGAACATTTTGATCATTAGGAAAAAATTAATATTGAAGAGGCAAGACAAAATGAAGAAGCACCTGACTAACTAGTCAAGCAATTGGCTTCACTGTTGGAGGTGGAATTGGTGCCTCTAGATTTCAAAAGTTTAATACTTGAACTAGAAACCCCTAAGCCTAAAGCTAGAGCAAAAACAAGGCATGCTATTAAGCAAAACTCAGATGGAGGGAGAACTCTCCAGATAGCTACTCCTGTGGGACAAAATAATAAGCATGAAGTGATGGTTAGGGATTACCAAGTGAAAATTATCAACGTAGTACATTCATCATGGGATCAGGAGCTAGAAGAAATGAGAATGAATTTAGAAACTATTGTTGCTCATATGAAGAAAGACAAGCAAAAGAAGGAATTAAAAGAACGGGTTGCTTTTCTAGAAAATTTTATCAAAACATTAGCCCAACCCAGTCAGTCATTGACTAAATTACTACAGAACCTAGTGTTGATGTCCAAAGAGCAGGTAGATTCTATTGCAGTGCTCTAGCATAAGCTTAGCATGTTCAAAAAATGGATAGAGCATCTAGCGAAACAAGGTGAGGAATCAATAAAAGAGGAAATTGGGAAATTTAAAGAGGCATACCATTGGTTTGACAAGTCTAGAAGACTTGAGAATGAATGTCAAGACCACCAAGAATAGAATGATATAGAAGGGTGGAGGCTAAAGGCACTTCTTCAGGTGGATGTTTCAGAGTCAATAAGGGAAAAGGTAATTGTGGAACAAGAAGTTCCAATGTTGGAGAAATGGAAGGTGCAATTGAGTTGGGAGAGTGACAATTTACTGCAATGTGTAAATGGATTATAAAAAGTCACTGAAATAGGTGAGAAGCTCATAGATAAGGATTTGAGTTTCATTGATATTCTAACTCAAAAAAAATGTGATCCTCAGACCTTAGGACAAGATGAGGCAAAAGTGAAAGCTTTCAGGGGATGGATTGAAAAGATAAACAAGGATCATGTTCAGTCTTTGACTCAGGAGGACATTGATGAGATTATAAAGTGCATGAACTACATGAACAAGTATGAAATAAAAATAGTGTGGAGGAATGAAGTCATTAATAAAATAATAGAAGAATATTGATGCAGAGGAAAGACATTCTTCATGTTAACAAACCCAAATGACAAAGTGATCTTGCATGTTCCTCGTTGTTGCTCCTATGTGCAAACTTCAAAAATGACTCTAATGAACAAAGGAAAACCATCATGCTATGTTTCAACTCCTAAAAAATGACTTGGAGACTTCTTTCCAACATTCTAAAGGTGTTTCCACTAAGTGTTCAATTCCTAGACTCATGTGCAGACCCAATCTTGCTTTAACATCCACCTTTCCTTATGACTGTGTAATTGGACCTCTTGGGATAGTCACAACAAGACTCATTTAAACTTTCAAGAATTCTCCAAAAACACTTGTACAGACCTATAATACCTCCCACTACACATCCAAACCATTACCAATGACTAACAACAAGTTTTAGATCTTGTAGGAATTACAATCCACCAATTTGTGGTTTGTTGCCCGAAAGCCTGTTTCAACTTGAAGATTCAACTTTGCAAGAAATGACTTGGGAACTTGCTACTATCAGTCTACACAGGCTTACAAACATTACCAAACATTTATCAAATCCAAACCTTATGAATGCATGTGAGGACTTGAGCAAATAGTCACAGTGTAGGTTCTTTTACACTATCTCCATACAAACTTGAAGCAAACTGTCAAAAAGTTCTCCTTCCCACATGCAAATGGAGACCCCAAACCTAGCATGCATGATAAACACATAAAAATAGAATTTACTACAAATTTTTAGTGTTTTCTCATTGTGGAAACTCATGATTTTGCATTTTCCTTGTTGGTCGGAACCCTAGGTAGGGTTTTGGACTGTTTTTAGTAAAAATGCAATAACTTTCAAAATACTCGATGAAATCTAGTGCTACAAAAACCAAAAGAAATTAGATTCACATATATACACTACACAATCAATTTCAAATCAATAAATGAGCTGTAAAAGCCGTACCAAGAGACAAAAAATGACTGCAACATTGGAAAATCACATAAGAAACTAGTTTTAGGAAAAATGCAATAACTTTTAAAATACTTGATGAAATTTGATGCCACAAAAATAAAAAATAAAGTAGATTCACATAGAAACATGATAAAATTGGTTAATATTTTATTTATGTATCATACAATCCATACCAAAGGATAAAACAAAACTATAGTGTTTGAAATCTCAGAAAAAACTTGCTTCAATTCATCAAAGTTACAAAAATCAACTTAAACAACCTCCACCCGACCTTGGAGGGCATGTAAATGTATATTCCAATAATTTTTCAATTTTTTGTAGCATTTCCTTCTTGGTTTGTAATAGCTCTTTGCTTTTTTTCCACCTTGCTAAAGTTGCATGACAACTATTAGCAACTTTTTGACATTTTTTAGCAACCTTAGCAACTTTTAAACCAACAACCCAAAACACTTCAAATGTGGATTACTATGATTGAAAATGGTCATAAATGACCTTATTGGACACTAAAACATACCATCAACCGAAAAACCAAAAATAACATAAAGACTTGCATAATAGGTCTTGGTGCCCCTGCACCAAATATTCAATGCATAAGTACAGTTGGAAGGTGATTCATAGTGTTCCAAGGGAACACATAAATCAAGTGTTGATTGATTTATGGGAATATCAACAAAAGAAACGAGAAGATGAATCTTCATATTGAGAGTCCAGTGAAGAAGTGCATATGGTCGGGTAACGAAAGCCAAGAGGTTTTGTGCACGAGCAAAGTTTTGAAGTGAATTTTGCAGGGTTATTCCTAGACTTGACAAAGATAATTAATCCTAGGGATTTTAAAGAGAAAGTGTTAATATTTTACATTTTGTGCAAAAGTACCTGCAACCTAGAGACTAGAGTTTGGAAGTTTGTTGTTGAAAGAAATCAAAGTATCTTTGAATTAATCTAGAAATTTCATGTGCCAACTGTCATCTTCCACATGCTATCATTTGATTTGTTCCTCGGATTTTGTTTCATGTGTTCTGTCAAAAATCTTTGGTCTCCTTGTTCTATAAAAGGGCCAAGAGTTATTTTATTTTGTTAATTTCAAAATTTGTGGATTCCGAAGAAATAAAACTTTTGCAAGTTTTATTATTTTTTCATTTTTTTGTTCCATTCCAGACTAAAAAAATGTATGTTTCATTTGAAGTTAACTAATATCAAGGCAACTTTAAAGCTATTTCCTGATATGAAATCATACATAGCTGATTTTTTGTTCCTATCAAAAAAGACTCTGTGATGTGCCAGATTTGGATGCATACTGACACTATCCAGTAGCAAATAATCATATTTCTTTAAACCCTTGCATCATTATATGCATAGTTGGTAAGCAATATCGTGAAGTATAGAGTGGTTTTCTTTAATTTAGTTTATTTCTTGAGGCATGTGTGGATAAGACCTGGGAGAAATCTTTAAGTTTTAGTATTTTATGCTTTATTTTAGAGTGGATGTTTAATATTTTTTTAGAAAATGTTTCAAAATTGATGAATGCATGGAGTATTATCATAAATCTTTCATTTCAATGAAATTTTGGAGTGATGAATGTTAAATTTGCTTGAGTGTATGCAAGTAATTTGAATTCATGAAATATTATTGCAAATCTTTGATCTCATGAAGGTGTTAAGTGACATGTAAGTGATCAAATTGATCTTATGTAATGATCTTTTAAACACCGGCTAACCTACAAAACCATAGACCCCTCGTGTTTAACAAAAATTTACACAACGAACCTTGATTAAACCTAGTGCATCAAGACTTGGCATTCCTGAGCCTTGGGATCGAACTGAGATCACCTTAGATTTAGATTTTATCAATGAATATTTCAAGTAAAGGTAGGTTGTTGTGATCTTCTGTGAGAATTTATTTTCTTGTCGGTGTGCGTGTGCAACATCCACGTTAATAGAAGTGGCGCTAGAAGGAGGGCCTCCTTATTGAAAATAAAGGAAGATGGAGTTTTGTAGGGTTGTTAGGTCTCGATCTAGAAATCCTCATGTGACACTTGTAGAACTTAGTGGTCATACATCAAATAGGACTCAATGGTTAAGGTCTGTTGATGTAGTCCCATGAAATCAAGCCATTGTGACACCTCCTCCACCTATAGTGATGGCTTCTTTTGGCTTTCTTCAATGTCAGGTCTCCTATCCAATTTGTTGTATAAAATTATCTTTCAAAAAATCTAGATAAATTATTTCTGAAGTATTATCTCCATAAAGATGTAGAATAACATATAAGTATCTTCAAGGATACATGCTTTAGAGCTAGAATACAACACAAAGATGTCATGTGGAAATTGTTTCCCTACATGTTGAGTGACAGAGTTTATCAATGGTATATCAATTTGCCTCGTAATTCTTCTAGGACATGACAAGATATGGAAACTCAGTTCTTAGCTAGGTTTAGAATGCTAGTAGATATTGCCTTATTATATCATTATTTTTCTCAAATCAAAAGGTTTGATGGTGAACCTATAACAAATTTTAATGATAGATTCCAAAAGGCTTATTCTAAGTTACAAGCACCTTATGTTGTGGATAATTTTTCTACTATTTTTGTTTACTACACCATAGTTGATCCATTGATAGTGATGTTTGTGAAAAGGAAGGAAAACCCTCCCACTACCATAATTGAAGCCTATGCAGAAGCTATAAGTGTGAATCTAGAAATGAAACGTCTCAGAAGTGGATCATCTATGAACAACAAGAATAGTTTGAATAACTATCCCATCCTGGGCATGAGTTGAGTCTGGCTAAATAATGTGGTGATCCTAACCCTTTACCTCTAGTGGTCCAGGGTGGAACCTTTCCACAAAATAGCTTTTTTCAACCCGAAAGTAGTCAAGCATTAGTCCCACACCCTAGCTTGGCTATCACTGAAATACATCCTAATGAAAATTCTTTATTTACACAAGCTCAAGAGAGTCAAAGAGTAAAGACTAGAGAAGATAAAGAAGAGATTAAAGAAATAACAACTCAACTTAAGAGATTAATGACCAAGGTTATGTAGATGAGGAATCAAAATTTATATTCTCAAAACAACAACCAGAATTTGCAAGGTCGAACATATAATGCTCCAAGACTGCCTAGGCCTTGGAATACATTACCTAACAATGGGGGAGTATCTACACCTTTGGATAGTGCCAACTCCTCTGAAGATAGATCCACATCTAAACTTAATCTGGCTGAACTTTCCATAAGTAACTAGTGTAGGATTCACAATACCAATGCTCATACAGAAGTTGATTGTCCGCAATTCAAAACTATGTCAGATATTTTCCTAGCTACAACGTATCATAATGATCAATGTGATTCTCACCCACCCCAAGGAAATGATCTAGTTCTAGTAGGATATGATTCAGCGTTGGTACTAGATAGTTATGTGTGTTCTGAGTCACCCATTGTTGCTAAGAGTAATACCTATGAGGGGAGATAGTTCGGTCATGACTTTAGAAACTTACACATTTCCTTATCAAGATGAAAATGAACCTTAGAAAGAAGATCATGAAATTCATGCTTTCCAGTAGTATCTGAAGGGACACAGTTACAACTTGAGGAGAAACACCAACGGTGGGAGTAGGTTCAAAGGACCCTTGATTACATCAATCCCACCTAACAACTTTAGCACACCACCAGATGATAAATCCAATAATAATACAGGGTTACCAAAGGTAACTTCACAATATAGAAATTCTCATAATCCTCCATAGAGTGGTAAAATAGAATTCACCAAGCAAAATAATTTGACTATTTTATAGAAGAAATTAACAAGGTAAATATCAATTTTCCTTTATTAGAATTGCTTAAAACACCTGTGATCAGGAAATATTTCTTTAAAATGCTAGAAGAACTTCCCAAGGAAAGCTCAATTAATAAAGAGATGTAGGTGAAAGATAGCTCCATTAAAATGAAGGATAAAACACTATTCCTATGGTGGATGCACATGTAGCTTTTTATAAAGAGAAGATAGATTCATTTCCATTTATGTTAACACTAAAGATATTTGGTAAAAATATCCATAATTGCTTGGTAGATTCCAAAGCTTCCACCAATTTGATGCCTCTGTCCATATGTCGGACACTAGTTTTAACCCTGGCTAGATCTTTAAAGAAATTTACTCAGCTTGACAAGAACAAGGTGAACGTAGTTGGAAAGTTAACTAGCATCCATATGCAATTAGCTTCAGATCCCAAGATTCAGTACTATATCGACATTCAAGTTTTCAAGATACTAGACACCTATGGAATGTTATTAAGTAGAGATTGGTCAAAAACTTTGAATGGATACATGGCCACCGATTTCTTGCATATGTGGTTACCCTGGAAAGAAGTTCCTAACTAGATCAGAATAGAGAGGGAACCATGCATGAGACATATGATTACCAATTACAATCAGAAAACAAAGTGCTATACATCGATGTAGAACCCAGTGTATATGGTATTAAAAGTTTCAAAGTTAAGATAAAAGAGGTTTTTATGTGCAATGAAGAAAAGCATGATCGAATAAGTCTGGGGACAGATGTGCTAGTAGAATCTGATTACGAATCTTTCAAAGGGGAAGATAGTCACTTGGAAAAAAATTGGAAGACTTGCTAGAGAAGCCCATAAGGGCTAGAAGACTAAAGATTCATTGAAAGGTTTGTTGCTATAAGGCTAGTGCAGGTTGCATAATTTTGCACATTCAAAGGATAGTTGTGTGATGTGTTTGGAAGTTATTCGTAGAGTTGAAAATCAATGTTATTTGGAAGGTACAATTCCTAGTAAGCATGAGCTTGAAACACATAGTGGTAAAGCATCTACAGTGTGGACCAAAAATATCAATTGAAGGTACAATGCTTACTAGGAATTGTTGAAAGGTTTCTAGGAATTGTACCTTGGAATTGTTGGAAATCAATGCTATTTGGAAGGTACAATTCCTTAGATTCAATGGATCAAAATCAAAACAAGGGATTGAATTAGGGGTTGAGTTGATCAGTCCCCAAGGTAATTCATTTCTTGTTGCTTACATATTGCAATTTCAACATACTAACAATGTGGCAGAATATGAATCCCTTATTCAGGGATTGTTGCTCACTATCAAGAAAAAGCTCAAGATTCTTGAGGTATTTGGTGATTCAAAATTAGTTTTCAAGAAAGTCATAAAATAGTATATTTTTCATACAAACGCTTGTCAAGTTACCGACATCGAGTGTGGGATCTTATCAAAGACTTTGATGCTTTTAATATTACTCATCCGACAAAGATCTAATCAAATAGTGGATGCCTTAGCTACTTCCGCTAGTACCTTAGAGGTGTTGGACACTTTAAATTTGAGAAGGTTTACTATTGATTTGGTATAGTTTCCTTCAATTCTAGATAACATCACCAAATTATAAGTATTGTAGGATGATAGGAACATCTTGGAGTTCATTACTAATTCAGGTGTTTTTGAAGCCCAAATAATTGAGGAAATAGACCACCCCTTGATGGAAAAGTTTAGGATGATGAATTAGCCCAGTTGAGAGATAATAACATTTTGAAAGGAATCATTGAATTGGAAAGATTGTTTGATATAGACTAGATAACTCAGTAGAAGGACCTACCTAAAAAATATGTGGGGAAGTATGAGTTGTATAATTTGAACACCGAGGAGGACCCTAAGAATGTGTTCATAGGTAAAGTATACACTAAGGAGGAGCGAAAGAATATTGCTCAGGCACTCAAAGATTATTGGAAAGTTATAGCATGTACCTATGAAGACTTAAAGGCATATGATACCTCCATCATAACTCATACAATCCCATTGAAACCTGATGCAAAGATTTTCTGATAGAAACAATGCCTAGTAAATGTGCTTCTAGAGCCCTTAATTCAGAAGGAAGTACAGAAGCTCCTGTCAGTCAGGATTATTTTTCCTATTAAACATTCTACTTGGGTGGCTAACTTAGTTCCTATTGGACAGAGAAATGGAGACATTTAGTTGTGTGTATATTTTCAGAATCTCAATAAGGCTTCTGAGAAAGATAATTATCCCCTACCCTCCTTGGATGAAGTATTGCATATCATCAATGGTCCTCAGATGTTGTCCTTCTTGGATGGATTCTTGGGATATAACTAGGTAATGGTTGCTAAGGAGGATAGGATGAAAACAACCTTCACTACAAAGTGGGGAACTTTTTCTTATAGAAGGATGTCATTTGGGTTAATAAATGTTGGGGCCACATTCAAGAAAGTAGTGGATTATTCCTTTCAATACTTGGTTGGAAAGTGCATCATAATATATATGGGTGATCTCATGGTGTTCTCCAAAAATAGAGGAGATCATGTTTGTGATCTTAGAGCCATATTACAGAAATGTGAAACATATGGAGTGTCACTAAACCTAAAGAAATTCATTTTCGGGGTAACTAAGGGTAAATTTCTCGAACACATTATCTCAGAGAGAGGTATTTTGATAGATCCAAATCAAGTGAGTGCCCTGTTGAAATTGAAACCCTCAAGAAGAAAAAAGGAATTAAAGTCCTATTTGGCAAGATTAATTTTGTCAGAAGTTAATTATTGAATTTTTTGAGATAGTAAAGACCCTTAATGATATGCTAAAAAAAGATGCCAAAATTGAATGGACAAATGAAACTAAGCTCACTTTTGAGAACATAAAAGTTGCAATTGCAGAAGCACCAATGTTGATAAGTCTAGATTATGTTAAACCCTTTTACATCTATTATTTTACTTCAGGTCATACATGTGTAGCTACATTAACACAAAGGGGTGAAAATAAAGAAGAAAAACCAAATGCATTCATGAGCGCTTCCTTTAAAGAGGTTGAGCTAAGGTACATGGATATTGAGAAGCAAGCCTTTGAGTTGGTTAAGGTAGTAAGGAAATTTTGACATTACATCCTTAGGAGTATAGTTAAGGTGATTGTACCTGATGTAGTGGTAAAAAAATTACTCACGTAAAGCGAACTTGGAGAGAAAAGAGTTAAATGTGTCACTATTTTACAAGAATTCAACTTGGAAATTATATCCATGAAGTTAGTTCATGGACAAGCATTGGTTAAATCTATTGTTGAGATTGGTTAAATCTCTAGCCAACAATATACCCTAGATGTGGAAAATAAAGATGACTAGTACTCTAACATTTGGTACTATCTAGTCAATAACAACTATCCAGACAACATGTAGAGGCATCAAAGAAGATCCGTGGAGATTAAAGCTCGGATCTATATGATTAAAGGAGGGGTTCTCTTCAAGAGGAACCATGAGGGAATATTTTTAAGATGCCTAAAAAAGAAAGAAGTAGGTGAAGTGTTGTAGGAATTACACAATAGTTTTGGCACAACTCACAGAGCACCATTGGCCACTACACATCTCATTCTGAGAGTTGGATATTACTGGCCAATTATTTTTAAAGATACGTATGAGCATGTAAAATAGTGTTATACATGCCAAACTACTACAGAAAAAAGGAAGATTCAATGCACATCCATTACATCCTATGATGGAGATGTGTCCCTTTGTGTAGTAGGGATTACACTTCATAAGCACAATTAATCCACCATCGTCTGTAGACCACGGGTATGTGCTAACTGCTACTGATTATTGTACCAGGTAGACTAAAGTGTTCCATAGTAAACAATGCACCACAAAAGTGGTAATCAATTTTTTAGAAGAAAACATCATTACCAGGTTTGGAGTATCATATGCCTTGGCATGTGATAATGGCCCTACTTTTTCTTCATTGAAATTTTCCAATTGGGCATTTGAATACAATATAACGCTAAAATTTTCATCTAATTATTACCCGTAGGGAAACGCATTAGTAGAATCATCAAATAAGAACCCACTAGACATAATTAGAAAATTGATTGAGAAAAATCCCATGGAATGGCATTCCCTATTAAATATTTCCCTTTGGGTTGATCAGACTAGGATGAAGTCTACATTAAGGAATTCCTCTTACCATTTGGTCTATAGAGTTGATCCTATATTGCCCATAAATTACAAGATCCCTACCTATCAGTTTTCTCAAGAGTATGTTGGATTAGATGAATAGACTGAGGCTTAGTTGTTACAACTGATGCATTTAGATGAAAAACATACTAAGGAAATAAATCATTTTGCTAAGCATCAATCCATATTTAAGCATTGGTTCGAAAAAAGGGATAGATTAAAGTCTTTTAGAATATCTAACTTTGTCCTATCCTGGGACAAATCCCATAAACATAAGGGAGAATATGGTAAGTTTCACAAGTTATGGATTGGTCCTTACCAAGTATCTAAAATTATTGGTGATAAAACCTATAGGCTTACAACTCTCACTGGAGAAGATATTACATTTCCTATCAATGGAAAATTCTTGAAACATTATTTTCAAGCTTAGTGTTGGTTGTAGGTCATTTTTGTAAATATGTAAATAGATTTTTTTGGTTTTTTGTGCTCTTTTCTTTGTTTTTTATTGCCTTTTTTCAAGGTCTTATGTTTCTAATATGTGTTAAATAGTTAGCAACCTCCAAAGGTAGTCAAAATTATAGAGTATTAATTCTAGAAATATGATTCATGCTTTAGCCGAAAGTAGTTTTCCAATTATAGAAAATCGGGGAATTGTTTTGGATTCATTTGCTTCAGTTCACATAAATCATTTAGCTGATATTGAGCTATAAACACCCAAACTTAAAGAATTCTACTTGAAATTGCAATAGAAGTTTCTTGCATTGGGTAAAAAATCAAAAGGTAACCTTTTCTACCGCTGTAATTCCCAACCTAATAGTGGGCTTCATTGCCTACAAGTTGAAGCAAAAGAGCTTACAATGAAATATTAGATGAAAATAAAAAAAATGAATATCAGAGAAATATCAAAAGAGAAAATTCAACTCTTTAGGAAATCCAAATATCTCTACTGGGGCTATAGACGTTCGACTGGTAGTAGATCTATGTTTGGGGGAAATTACAAAAATAACCTTGTCGGGGCTATGGACGCTTGACTGGCAGCAAGGCTCTATCCAAGGTTGGCTAAAAATGGAATTACCAAATTATGTAAGTCAATGCAAGCATTTTCCATGCTTTGAATTTTTTGTATAAAAATAAATCACCAACACACATGTGATCCCAATGAAATATAATTTTGTTATGCTAATTAAAGTGAAAGGAATGTTAAAGCGAAGGTGTGATTATTTATAATTTGAAAACTGTTGAAGTTAAAGTATGGTTATTATTTCTAGAATTGATTTTATATTGTTTTGGTTGCTTTTGTTTGTTGCTAGTTGTTTTGTGGTCTCACAAAATGCCCCACTTTTCCCTTGGAAAAATGTGGACCCCCCTTTATTTTTTTCCCCTTCCTTTTCCTTTTTCTTGTGTTGGTGTGTTTCTTTTGGAGGAAATGGTAAAATGAAGGTCCTACTCCAAAATGCTCGGCTCTCACTCAAATTGATGTCTTCCTTGTCTTGGGGGTGTTTGCAAATCTTTTCCCCATGATTTTATTGTTTATCTAGGTTCCCAAGTTTTCGTGTGTCGGGAGTTGTTGCTCTAATTGTAATGCATCTTTTGCAAAGCTCACATTGTGCTTGGCTAATCATTGTACTCGGTGATATTCCACCTGGGAGAAGTTTTCTCGAGTGTGTGTACATCAACACTTCTTTGGTTAAGCCTAGTTGCGGCTTTTCTTTTCTTTAGAATCAAAAACCGAAAGTTTTGGGAACTAAGTTTTTTTTTAACCACATTAGTCTTGCTTTTTACTTGCACCTAAGTATCCTTTGCACCCAAATCCCATAAACCCGGTAAGTAAAAACCTGACCTCAGTAACCCTTTGAGACCATGTGTCAGATGTTTCAAATCCTATTACCAGTTAGTCATTCAACATCCACTTTAGATGCTTCCTATGATGTTGTTGACCTATGGGGACTAACATGACACACAAGTATGCCATGTTTTCCACCTATGCCCCTTTCCTTTCATAGATGGGCCTTGATGCTGAAATCAAGGTTCATGATGTGAACCCTAATCCACCATGATTGCACCTTTGTTCAAGGTAATCAATGGATAGAAAAATGAATTAATAAAGGTGGTCAACAAAACACGTACTTTTCACCACCTTGAGCATGCAATTACTTCCACAATAAACTACCTCACATAAAATTAACTATTTGCATGAAAATTAATGATTAAAACAATAGTTAAGGCATGCAGGGAGAAGAGTAAGTTTCAGAGCATGAAGGAACACATTTATTAGAGTTCAAATATGTACTTGTTCGACTATCCTATCAATGAAACCAGGTACTTTTATTTTAGCTAAACTTCGTTAATATTGTATGAATGCATGGTTCTAATTAAATAGCATTACCTTTGGTTGATTTTTGATGAGAAATGTTGTTATTTTGGAGGGACTGAAGTGGTTATGGGTAAGGAATTTTTATGAATAATTAAGAATACATAGTTAGAATTATCCCTAACTTGTACACAAAGCACATATACGCTAAGAATGCAAGAAATTAAATGAGATATGAGTACTTCACGAAAGAAGAAGCCCAATGAGGAATTCAAATTTCTTGTCTCCCAAGTCATACCTACCTACGGGATGATTACAAATACCCATTCAAGAATCTTTAACAAGTATGAATTTTCTTGGAGAATTCATCAAGAAGATGCCACATAGTGCACTAAAAATATGGTTGCTAGCAGAATACATTTAGTAGGAGGATTCCCATTAGCAATGGAGGCTCTTGAATTGGTCCTTGAGTGCATGAAATGGTATGACACAAACAGGAGGGCTGTTGTGAAAGAAGGGAGAGTCTATACAGACCTATCAATAGATGGTATTGTATATACATTTGGGTTCCCCTTGTTCACCAAAATTAATATACTTGAAATAAAGGATGCTATCACAACATATTTGGGCTCTGAAGAGAAAAATAAGGTCATGTTATCGACATGGTTCTAGGAAAAGATGACGAGGATATCAAAGTATATCCTAAGGTCATTATTCATTCAAGAAGTCTAGGATATGATAACCCTATTGAGTAGAATGGTTGGATGCAGAGATTCCAACAAATTCAAACCCTAGATGTTCGAAAGCATTAGGAAAATGAGGGAAAACCCTATCTAGATTCATTGGGGAAGATTTATTAGTGATAGATTGCATAAATAGATGCAGACATTTTTAACTACCTAGTGGTTCACAATGTCCTCATATGTTGTCTATTCCTATGCCCTAAGGGAAAATATACAAGGTTTGAATAGAGTAGGTACTCTAGGAAGATAACTAGGTTCAAAAAAATTAATTTATAATAATTTTCCAAATTACTACCTACCAGTATCGAGAGCATTACCGTAGGGTGAATGACATTTTTTCTATAAAGTTGGTAAGGCTGATGGAAGGGGATAAAGCAAATAGGCTATCTCTTGAAGCACAAGATGTTATATGCACTGTTGGATGCCAGTTTATTTAGTTTCCTACGTTCACCTACCTTAGAGTAAAATGGTTTACAAATTATCCCTTCATGTTGCCTAGGTATCCAATGGATAAGATAGTGTTGCTTGAGTTTACGAGACAAGTACTACCATCTCATAATATTTTTTCAAAAATAATTAAGAAAGGATCAGTGAAATTCCTTATCAAAAATTATAAATGCATTTTGGATAAAAATTCCAAGTTATGCGAAGATGAGTTGAAATATTATGGGTTGGAGTTCTTCACACTCAGAAGGGAGAATTATGACCTAGTTGAGATTCTTTCCAAGAACATAAACATGAAATATGCCCATGTTCCTCATCTGGAGGACTATTGGTATGATTATGAAGATGACCATGTTGTAAGGAAGTGACCTTATCAGAGGTTATTGGTTCAAATAAAGGGTTTTGAAACTCATGATGTTCTTGAACAAATGGATAATGATAATGGAGATGTAAGAAACATAGCTTACGAATCAAATAAAGTTTATGATGAACCTGTAGACACTAAAAATATTTTGACCGACATCATCCATTTGATCTTGATTTACTAACATCAGTTCTTCCTTAATCACTTCCTTACTAACCAATTAATTAAATAATCCTTATTTAATTAATTCATCATTATCTTCTTTTAATTAAATAAATCACTTTATTTGATTAAATCATTATCTTCTTTTAATTAAATATATCACTTTATTTGATTAAATCATTATCTTCTCTTAATTAAATAAATCATTTTATTTGATTAATCCTAATGTTTCTATTTTGATTAAATAAATTATTTTATCCTAGGGTCATCTCTTTTAATTAAATAAATTAACCTTTATTTGATTTAAATCTAACATCATCCCTTTTAATTAAATAAATCAAACTTTATTTAATTAAATCTAATGTTCATTATTCCTCCCATTTGATTTAAATAAATATAAAAATCTAAGTCAAATGTCAAATCAACTAATTTCCATCTAAGTTAATTAAATCCTGATTAACTCTAACTCTAATCTTCAAATCCTCTAGATTTTGCAACTTGCACAAGTAAATCAATTTAATTGATTTATTAATTCTTCTATTTCATTCAAAAAGGGAATCTCTTTGGAATATTCTCTCAATTTGAAATCTCCCTCCCAAAGGGACTTGTCCTCCAACTTGGCATTTATAACTCTTACGTGTCCTTTTTTCTTGAGCATTAACTTCACTTACATCCCCTCTTGTGCAAGCCATCTTTTGAATTTCAAATTCCACCTAATTGCATTTATCATGCACATTGATCAAAATGTGCTCCACCTCTCTTCAATAGCATGTTGACAAGTGGCATGGTGCCATTAGTTCATCTTTAGTCCCACATTCTTCATATTTCTCATTTCTCCATCCTTCTTTCTTATGAATAGAGGCCTTCTCTATTGTATTTGGCATCCACAATCCATGTAAGATCACTATGCTCATTTTAATCCACAATCATTCATATGTTTTATGCTAGGTTATCATAGTCATTTTGAATCCATTCTCTTCTACATTTCATCCATGTTAGCATAGAATTTCATCAATCTTAGGAAGGTTTTTAGCATTTTTCATCAAGGATCAATCAATCATCATCAAGTTCATCAAGGAATTGGGAAAGGGATACTTTCCACATCAAAGTAGCACCAATTCCCCCATGGGATGCTGGTTTGAATGTTTTGAATAATATCTAGTAGCTTTCATTTGATTAATTTTTCTTTGTTTCTTGTCCATTGTGTTTAAATGAATTGCATGGGGAATGTTTGTTTTAGATGTGTTTATTGACTAACATTGGATTGTTTGTTCAAGTTTGAGTAGGTATAGACCAAGTATTCACATTTTGGCATTAGGAGGGCATAAATCTTAAAATTAACACATTTTTTGGCCATTTCCATCATTTTTTTTCTATTTTTTGTCTTTCTAGGTCAAATAGTGATGCTGGAGGAAATAGTGACGCATACGCAGTCTCTGTTTTTCCACTCTATTTTTCCACAAAGCAACGCTAAATTTAGCAGAGCAATGCTCAAATCCTCAAACAACAACACAATCATTCCAGTGTCGGTATTTGCACTCAAATAGTGATGATGCCTCTATGTTTCAAATGGCGATGCCTTTGTTTTCTTGCTTTTGCACTCAATCTTAAAATGGTTGTATCTTGGTCATATTTTGGTCTTTTTCAAAGCTTTTTTTTTTTGAAATGGGGTAGAATTTCATAAGATATCCAATGGTGTAGTTGTTTCTCAACTTTGATAGAGTTAAAATTTTCAAATTTTCACCTAAAGTCAAATCACATTGTAACATGGTCTAAATTTTAGGGGTTTTAGGCTTAACCATTCATCTAACCCTCATATCTCCTTGTTTCTTAATCTCATCTAACATTTTGAGCATGGATTCTAGGTTTTAAGAGGAGCATGGAGCTTTCATATCCATTATCTAGGAAAAGAAGAAAACAAGAAGAGCTTCCTATGGCACTTTCTTTTTCATAATTATAAAAAAGAGTTCTTTAACACTTTGGGAGCATTTATAATCCCATCTCTAGGATCTTGTTATCTTTAACTTTAGAACTTAACTACATTTCATTTGGGTTTTAAAAAGAACATACAAAAGCTTTCTTTTCCTCAAAGTTGGTTAAAAAGAACCTTAGAAACTCACTAGATTTGATTTTGTGTTTTAAAAATTGAACAAGCAACTTCAAACACTTGAATTTGGTGCTTTAAAAAGAACCCATTTACTACTTTTGAGGTCTAAAATGAGCATGTGCTTATCTTGTTTTATAATCCTTTTTACAAACTAATACCATTGGAATGTGTATGCACTTCTCTCACGCTTCACAACCTGAGAATCAAAAGCATTTTGGCGATATTAGGTTGTCTAAAAGATTGCCTCCCCACTTCAATTTGGGCTCTTAAAATTGAACAAATCTTGCTAGTGTGAGTTAGGTATATCGCATGTGTTCTCTCTTTGTTCACGCAAATAAAGATTGATCAAACTACGGATGTGCTTGCTTGTTTTTGTTTACCTTTAGAGGGGCCTATCTAAGACCAATTCGAAGGAGACTACAACCGGTTTTTC
This sequence comes from Sequoia sempervirens, assembly GCA_007258455.2. Taxonomy (NCBI): domain Eukaryota; kingdom Viridiplantae; phylum Streptophyta; class Pinopsida; order Cupressales; family Cupressaceae; genus Sequoia; species Sequoia sempervirens. Next base: position 240,786 of record VDFB02167307.1, read on the forward strand.
ACTCAGGATGGTATACAAATGGATAAGACTAAATTTTCAAGTCCTCATGGTATGTAGGCATTAGCCGTACAGTGTCTTTCGGAACAAGGTACTACCATAAAAAGTATAAGCGCCCCTAGTAGGATTGATTAAAGCCTTTAGTGGCTTGCTAGATGCTCGCAAGGTGCCATGTCCCCAATCACCCTGACTAAGAGCCAATTTGTATAGAGGCCAAAATCCTTACTATTTGTTGGTGCAAGAATGGTTGTTTTGAAGCCACCCCATAGTCTTGCAGTTCTTTAGTAGAGATGAGAAGCTCATCATGGGAGATTCATGAGAACTGAAGCTTGACTGACCCATAGAAGTGAGTGTTATGGAGGGGAGCCCTCAAGCTTCTAGTCATCCACTCTAAATAAGCACAGCTAGATTTATCCAAGTGGGAATTCAATAAATATTTTCTTTTCCATCCTAGGATTGTGCAATTTTGAGTCAGTTAAACACATTATTTGGATCCAAAATCTTGAAAACAAACATTCAACAAAGACATCAAATTTCAAACTTTTAGAAGAAGAAAATACATTTAAAAAGTCCAAGTATTACTGTTAGACCCTAGGGATTCCATCCTTAGAGGCTTCTAAGTATTTGGGCCTATATCTCAATTTTCTCTCTCTAAAGTCAACATTAGGGAACTATTGCCTTGATTTTCTTGATTTCCACATAATGGACTTTGTGGGATGAAAAGAAATTGAGGCATTAGACATTTAGTTGAAAAATTAAGCAAGAAAGTTTTTTGTGGTAAAAAAGAATCTATTAAGAAAAGATCAAATCAATTGAACCCCACACATGTGCTTGTTATCTTTTGTCTTGTGGTATTCCAAGCAAAAAATTGGTCTTTTGGTTTGAACTACTCTTAGGGAAAAGCATGTTCTTCAAAATCTTGGTCTTGTAAAGCAAAGTCCCTCTTAGGTTCATCTAGGATCAAATCAACAATTTCATCCATCCTCAAACATCAATCAAAACCCATCTCACAAACAACTCTTAGAAATCTTGGAAAAATCATTCATACTAGACTTTTGGAAAATCCTTTAAATCAAATGAAAATCATCTTGTTTGACTAGGTGTGTGTAGATGAATCCTTCTTCATACACTTAGTTAAATTATCATCTTGTGTACAAGTTAATTCCAAGACAACATCTAACCTCTTGGAGTTTATGAGTTCATTATCAAATCCAAATCAAGTCCAAATCAAAATCAAATCCAAAATCCAAAAGTCATAAAGTCTAGTATCCCTCCAAGGTTCCTAAAAGTTCAACACCCATATCATTCACCCCTTTCATCCTTCATCTCATCATTGGTCCTAAACATCTTAGAGGTTCACTTTTGCAACAAGGTCAAAACACAAGAAAAACATGGAATATAAACTTGCTCCATACATCATGAGTGATCTAAGTCAACCAAACTATCAAAGCCTTACAAAACCAATGGATTATCAAAACTCATATTTATACAATCCATACATGGCATCATTATCTCCTACAAACTTCAATGGTAAAACAAATGTGAGTATGCCCAATCTAAATTTTGGAACACCTTTCACTATGGTAGATTTAAATCAAAGTCCAAATCTACAAATCTATCAACCAAACAATCAATGCATGAGTCTTCAAGAAAACAACATTATCCCACCAAATCCATACATGCCAAATGTGAATATACCAAGTACACATTTACCAAACATGAACATTTCAAATCCACACTTGGTAAACTTTGGGGTAGATATGTTTGTGAATCATACAAATGTTGTTCAAAGTCCAAACAATATGTTGACGACTCCATGCATTGATCCAAGTCAAGGTAACACCATGCAAAATCAAAGTTACCTAAATCAAGGCAATGTGATTCCCAACCACAACAATGTTCAATTTAAACCTATAATGCCAAATCTAAACATCATCCCAAATCATAACATTTTCCAAAATCAGTTTGTCCATGATTCCATACAAACACCACAAGTATACATTCCAAATATGCTTGAACAAAAACCAAATCAATTATATCAAGGGTGTCAAGATCAAAATCAAGATCAAATTTTGTGAGCTCAAATTGCTTCACTTACCAAAATAGTTGAGTCATTGTGCCAAGACACATCTCCACCCCAAAATCAATACACTCTTCCATTGGTTAAACCATGTCATCAAAGAATTGAGTTGTGTCCACAACCACATCAAGAAGAACATCTCTAATGTCAAGAGGTTGGATATCAAGATCAACAACATCAGCAACAAACCCAATCACCACATCTCCAAAATCAATCACCACAAGGTCAATTTATAGTACAAATCTCACAAGGTAACAAATGAAAATACACACCACTTGGGGAACCAATTGAATCGGTCATGCAATAGTTGGTACAATAAAATCTCATCAAAATCCCCTTTTATGAAAATTATCAAGAGCCTCAAGTTAAACCACCAGGGTATAATGAGAAGCACCTTTGTGATTTTCACAAAATAAAGGGACACACAACATCAAATTGTATTCGACTCAAAATTCTCATCCAAGACCTGATTGATCAAAAAATAATAACTATTGAAGATAATGATCAAGATTCAACCACTAATGATAGCATTGGCAATCTCTCCACCACAATTGTTGAAAACAATGATCAAGATCTATCCATCAATGAGCACCTTGAAGATGTTTCTACCTCATCTGAAGATCAACTCAACATACATCAAGAGTCACTTTTGGATCATGATAAATACCCCTCAACAATATCCAAAGATGATCTATTCAAAGGAGTGTTAACATTATTTGATCCTATAATTGGCGATCCTTCCACCAATAATCATGTTGAAAATGTCTCTACATCACCTAATGAGTTAGAAGACATATCTCAAGAATTTATTCCAAAGCATGATCAACATCTTTCACCAAAGTCTAGCAATGGTCCTTTCCAAGACATATTGACATCCTTTGACCTCATGGATACAGATACTAAAGGGATCCTCAACTCAACATTTGATCCAAGTCCACTCAAAGATCAAGAGAATATTGAGCCACTTCCTATGCCTAATGAAGACATCCATGAACCCTTTGTAAGAAATCCATCCTTTGAAACTAACCCATGTCAATAACTTGATCCAAAGCATGTCAAAATCAATTCCAAAATTAATCAAGATAAAAAATTTGTATCTCCAAGATACTACAATGATCTAATGGGAACTCTCCTATCTATACAAGATGTCACAAATAATGATCATATCCATATAGCACATACTCCTCCATTTACCCATGAGATGCTTTCTTTGGGTGGACATATAGATGATCTTCATTCAAAACAAGAGTCTCATACTCTTGATATCATTACCAAGGAACAAGAGTCTCCTACTCTTAACATTTATACACATGATCAAGATATAGAAAAATCTAGAGACATATCATAAATGGGTCATGGAGAAGGCTTCTACAAAAGTTGTGAATCAGAAACATCCTATGAAGGCATATAAAAAATGAATCATGAGGAACACTTTTATGTGGATAGTGAATCATCAACACTTCTTGAAGAAGCATTAAAAATTGATATTTCACAAGATCAAGCCAAAGATATCAATCAGGAAGTTATCCCACACATGGAGGATCCTATCACTTATAAACTTGGATCATTTACCTTTTTTAGTGAAATATGTCTTATCAATGAAGAAGCTATCACCTTTGAAGATCCACAACAAAGCAGAGAAGGATTAGCACCTTGTTTCCAAAGTAAATCATATCCTAGATTGCAAATAAAATGTTTCAACAAATGAATTATCAAGGAAGAGGATTAGGCCTACATGAACAGGGTATCCTAGAACCAGTGCAAATTATTGGCAATCCTAAGCATCAAGGTCTTGGTTATTCAGTACTAGGGGCAACTTCGTCCTAAGAAAATGTCAACATAGGAAGCACGGAGAATCCTTATGATGAAACCGGTGCCAATACTACAACCAGCCACATCATGAATCTTCATCCACCCATCACCCCATCCACGAATTGGGACCAACATCAAAAGAAATATTTGAAACAAAGCACAAAGAATATTATCAAAGAAAAAGAAGCAAAGAAGCATAATGGACAAATCAAATACACATGGATACTGAAAAATACAAAGAAAGATTATCCCTATCAAACTCCATTAGTCAAAGAAACTATGGGGAAAAATAAAAAAGGGAAAAGTATCCATCAAATATGTCCACGAAGGAAAAAGCAAGCTTCTCAAGCAATGTACAAATTATATCGAGCAGTTGGTCCTAATTCCATGCACACTTTTGTATCCACCCATCATTACTCATCTTCCCAAGTTTGGAGAGTCAAAGGTTCCAAGCTATCAACCAATCCATCTTTTATCCCTAAACACACTCGACTATCCACTCCTACATGCATGATATCCAATTCTCAAATTAACCATGTATTGGAAACAACCCTTCATCATAAGGATTCAAAAGGCACTCTATCACAATGTGTGCACAAAGACAAAGTTAATTCCGGTATCAACAAAGCATATTAGGAATCTCAAAAGTTGTATTCAAGTGCATGTATCTTGGAAAAGCAGCTTCTTCAAGTAGGATATCGATGGAACAATATGATAGAAGCATCTACATCGACACCACTAGGTGATTCAACATGAACTTACAAATCTTTCATAGAGAAATACAAAAAAAAAATAAAAAAATTCATAAAAATAGTAAAGAAAAAAACCGTCCTCCATTGAAAACCACTACGACGGTGCTATGGACATGTACCATGATGAAAACCTGCAAAACAGACATCATGTGTAAAATCGAGCATCTACATGTGCCATTTCAAGTGGAAGCATCTCATCCCATCCATAATAAATCCAACATTCCATCCATCTTATCCATAATAACTCCATTCATCCATGAACCATTTATGCAATCCATTTCCATCCATCTACATCCATCTTCCAAGTTATCTTGATCTTGACAAATTTTGGCACACACTTTACACTTGCTTATGGTAAACATCTTTACATGGGTCATTTTCATTGATCCTATCCTACCCAACATTATTTGAGCCATGAAGCACTATCCAAAGAAGCACTCCTCTATTCGAATACCTTATATTATCACAAGATAATCCTTGGAATCCTTTGCATGCTTACCATATCCATCCATCCACACATCTATCCAAGCATCCAACCATGACATTTCAAAAATTTCTAGACAGTAGGGGCAGATATTTACATCTTGCTTCAGGAATAAATCTTGATCTATATCTTCCAACTTATGTGGTGATCTGAACATTGGAAAATGTGAAATGAAATTGGTCAAAGCATTTGTGATCCAAAATACAAATCATTAGCCCATGGCATATTTTGACAAGAATATGTTCCTTATCAAGCCTCATCTTTCATCGAACATCAATCTAAACAATCAATATCAGTTGCATATAATGTGTGCTTCAACATCACATCAAATCATTCAAACAAGTTTTGTTCCAAACCAAGCTTCATAAATCTTGACCAATCAAATCCAATCAATCCATCATCATATTGGGATATCCTTCCCAATCCTTGTGTTGCTTAACACTATCCTTGCATTGTTGTGTATCCTCAACAATGTTATAATCATCAATCCATCAATCGAATCCAATCAATCCCTCATCATCTTGGGATATCCATCCTAATCCTTGTGTTGCTTAACACTGTCCTTGCATTGTTGTGTATCCTCAACAATGTTATCATCATCAATCCATCGATCCAATCAATCAACATTAACTTGTTTTTCAAAAAAAAATTCCAAAATAGAGCACTGATATCATCACACATATCCATATCCAAATCGTCAAAATCATATGAAAATTTCAAAAAATCAAAAAACATTCAAAAAACCAAGAAAATAAAAAAAAATTCAAAACATATCAAAATCCAAAAACACTCATAAAAAATAAAAAATCAAAAAAACATGCTATCCGAACTACGTCATCTTTGGGCTTAAACATAGGAAAGGCTAATCTTTGATCATCCCGCAAGACAAAAAATCCAAAAACATTCATAAAATCTCATAAAACACAAAAACATTAGAAATTTTGAAAACCAAAACATTTGTAAAACATCTTGAAAATAACAAAAACAGCCTCAAATCATTTCAAAACATCAAAAAAATCCAAATATTTGAAAAAACCCATTTATCCCATCTCGCTTTCACCCAAAATAAACATCCACTCACAATAAATCGATAGTCACCTTCACCCTTCGGCAACACAATCGGAAACAAGTTTGGCAGTTTTAAAGTGAAAACTCAAATGTCAAAGGTCTCAAGTCTAGGTCAGTAGGTAAACAAGTTGGTCAACTCTTGGTATTAATAGCCCATCATCTAGTCAATTCTCAAAATCATCTGATAACATCATGTCCTAGGATTCATCCTTCCTACAATGGACATCAACATCAGACATCACCGTAGTTTAGTCTTGGCTAGCGGTATGAAGAACCTTAGCTTGTTTGTTTACTTGATCTTTGTCTTTTGACTTATCTTATTGCGCTCATTTCAATGACCTCTTAATGATGTCCAAACAAAGGGATTTAGAGAGAAAGGAATGGGGCAACGATCATTATCTTTTTTCTACTGTGTTTATTGGATATTCTTGTAAAATAACCTCAATGAATACTTGCTTTATTAGGTATGGATGGAAGGTTTCTTGGACAACTTGTTGACTATTACATTGTTAGGTTTTTCCTTTTCGTGTTTTGGTCTGAGATGTTCAAAATATCTGAAGTACATCCTAGTAAGGTTTCTGTATGTCAGGTGTGAACAAGGATACTCCTATCTGATTGTCGAGTAAAAGTTCATCACACTAGGTGCAGCTCCATCCTAGTTCTGTATACATTGATGCATCGTGCCTATGTGTGTTATCAAACATAAGGTAAGTAAGCCCTTTTAAAATCCCAATTCCTAATAAGCAATGCATCATCATTCATCATCGTCTCTAATAAAGTCCCGTAGATCATGGACTTGTTGGATCCTCTTGTTGTCATCTCATTTCTTCTTTCTTCTCTTCGCGCTAACATGGTACCATGATAGTTAATCAAAAACATCACCAATGCATCCATCTTGCATCCACAAATCATCAGCATACATCTCATAATCATAGCATATCACATCATGCATCTTAATCCATCTCATTTGTATAATCATCATAACCATCCATATGTCCATCTTGAACCTCTTTGTCACGAGATCGACCCTAAAATCAAACTTTTCACTCGATCTCTCGAGGGGGCAGTGTACCAGCATAATTCCTCTATTGGGGCAGTAGTGGGGCATTCGAAAAAATCATAAATTTTTTGAATTTTGATCTTGGTAAGTTTATTCTTTGAACCAACGCAACAAGTGCATTGCTTGAAAGAGGAGCAAAATGTAGACACTCAAAATATCCTGACCAACATCGTGCATTTGATCCTAATTTACTAACATCAGTTCTTCCTTAATCACTTCCTTACTAACCAATTAATTAAATAATTTATTTAATTAATTCATCATTATCTTCTTTTAATTAAATAAATCACTTTATTTGATTAAATCATTATCTTCTTTTAATTAAATATATCACTTTATTTGATTAAATCATTATCTTCTCTTAATTAAATAAATCATTTTATTTGATTAATCCTAATGTTTCTATTTTGATTAAATAAATTATTTTATCCTAGGGTCATCTCTTTTAATTAAATAAATTAACCTTTATTTGATTTAAATCTAACATCATCCCTTTTAATTAAATAAATTAACCTTTATTTGATTTAAATCTAACATCATCCCTTTTAATTAAATAAATCAAACTTTATTTAATTAAATCTAATGTTCATTATTCCTCCCATTTGATTTAAACAAATATAAAAATCTAAGTCAAATGTTAAATCAACTAATTTCCATCTAAGTTAATTAAATCCTGATTAACTCTAACTCTAATCTTCAAATCCTCTAGATTTTGCAACTTGCACAAGTAAATCAATTTAATTGATTTATTAATTCTTCTATTTCATTCAAAAAGGGAATCTCTTTGGAATATTCTCTCAAAGGGACTTATCCTCCAACTTGGCATTTATAACTCTTACATGTCCTTTTTTCTTGAGCATTAACTTCACTTACATCCCCTCTTGTGCAAGCCATCTTTTGAATTTCAAATTCCACCTAATTGCATTTATCATGCACATTGATCAAAATGTGCTCCACCTCTCTTCAATAGCATGTTGATAAGTGGCACGGTGCCATTAGTTCATCTTTAGTCCCACATTCTTCATATTTCTCATTTCTCCATCCTTCTTTCTTACAAATAGAGGCCTTCTATACTGTATTTGGTATCCACAATCCATGTAAGATCACTATGCTCATTTGAATCCACAATCATTCATATGTTTTATGCAATGTTATCATAGTCATTTTGAATCCATTCTCATCTACATTTCATCCATGTTAGCATAGAATTTCATCAATCTTAGGAAGGTTTTTAGCATTTTTCATCAAGGATCAATCAATCATCATCAAGTTCATCAAGGAATTGGGAATGGGCTACTTTCCACATCAAAGTAGCACCAATTCCCCCATGGGATGCTGGTTTGAATGTTTTGAATAAGATTTAGTAGCTCTCATTTGATTAATTTTGCTTTGTTTCTTGTTCATTGTGTTTAAATGAATTGCATGGGGAATGTTTGTTTTAGATGTGTTTATTGACAAACATTGGATTGCTTGTTCATGTTTGTGCAGGTCTAGACCAAGCATTCATAGAACCTATCCCAAACCCTAACTATAAAAGGAAGGAGGTCTTAACCATTAAAGTAATTTCTAAGCAAGTACTGAATTACACTCGGTCTTGGATAAATGGTTACCTCAAAGTAATGGAGGCTAGGATAACACCCATATACCCTTGTAATAGTAAGAGAAAACAAAAGTTGGTAAGTGAATTAGGGTATAATGGGGGTGCTGAAAAGAAAAGAAATTTTTTTGAAGCTAGGGCAGCTGAGCAAGGTAGGCAATAAGTCCCTAACATCTCAAGCCAAGGAATTTCAATGGCATCATAGCCAGTTGACTTGAATAGAGAAATTGTGGCCACTTCGGCTAATATGATGGAAACACCAAAGGTGGAATTTTCTTCCACCACATTTCTAATAGAACAACCCCTGACTTTTGAAGAAGTAGGTACGAGAGCACAAGTACATGTTAGGACCAAGTCGACATCACAAAATGTAGCTGCTATGTTTACTTCTCCACCCTTTGTTAACACAATAGCAATGAGACAAACTTTGGAAGAGACACCTATAGCTATAGGGGAAGATCCAAAAATAACTGTAGAGAAAGTTGTAGAGCAATTTGAAAAGTGGTTTGATATATTGGGATGGTTTAAGGAAAACCAGTCCAAAGAAAATTCAACAATGCAGGTTGTGGTGGAAGAAGTGCCTGATACAGGGTTACATTCAAAAAATAGGGAAGAATTCATAATAGGATCACTTTCCCAAGAGGTGGGAAACTCTAAAGAAATAAATACAATGGAAGTGGTGTCACCACAAAGAGAAATAGGGTGCACTACAATTCAAATCCTTATTTCCATTTTAGATGAAGATGAACAACATGAAGATGCAGTTGATAATCGTGCACCTAAGAACTAGCCTTTGCAAGGAAGAGTTGAAGTAATTGTTGAGAAACCCCTAACTTGTGGAGAACCAAGTGAAATTCAGGATATTGATAAAGGTACAAAGTCTTCTCAGGCCTTGGGTAGGGAATAAGAAAATGGTGAAAATCTTGATGCCTCAAGACAACCTGAAGAGTCTTCTCTAGGAAATAATATTGAAAAAGGAGGTAGGATAGGAAAATGTAGGTCTCAAAGAGAAAGAGATGAGGCCAAATCATGGTGATCCAAGATCCTTGCCATCGGGGATAGAGTGTGAAAGTTTCAGAGGTTGCAACAAGAAATATTGAAGAGTTAAAAGAAGATGTTCCTAAACATTTTGATCATCAAGAACAAATTAATATTGAAGAGGTAGGACAAAATGAAGAAGCACCTGATTGGCTAGTCAGGCAATTGGCTTCACCGTTGGAGGTGGAATTGGTGCCTTTAGATTTCAAAACTTTAATACAGGAACTAGAAACCTCTAAGTCTAAAACTAGAGAAAAAACTAGTCATGATGTTAAGCGAACCTCAAATGGAGGGAGAACTCTCCAGATAGCTACTTTTGTGGGAGAAAAAAATAAGCATGAAGTGACAGTTAGGGATTACTAGGTGACGACTATCAACATAGGAAATTCATCATGGGAGTAGGAGCTAGAAGAAATGAGAATGAATTTAGAAACTACTACTACTTGTATGAAGAAAGAAAAGCAAAAGAAGAAGGAATTAAAAGAACAGGTTGCTTGCCTGGAAAATTTTATCAGAACATTATCCCAACCTAGTCAGCCACTAACTAAATTTTCATAGAACCCAGTGTTGATGTCCAAATAGTAGGTAGATGCTATTGCAGCGCTACGACATAAGCTTAGCATGTTCAAAAAATGGATAGAGCATTTAGTGAAACAAAGTTAGGAATTAATAAAAGAGGCAATTGGGAAATGTAAAGAGGCATACCATTGGTTCGACAAGTCTAGAAGACTTAAGAGTGAATGTTGAGATTTCCAAGAATAGAATGATATAGAAGGGTGGAGGCTAAAGGAACTTCTTCAGGTGGATGTTCGCTAGTTGATAAGGGAAATGGTAATTTTGGAACAAGAAGTTTTGATGTTGGAGAAATGGAAGGTGCAATTGAGTTGGGAGAGTGACACTTTATTGCAATGTGTAAATAGATTAGAAAAGGTCACTGAAATAGGTGAGAATATCGTAGATAATGAGTTGAGTTTCATTGAGATGATAACTCAATAAAATTGTGATTCTCGGACCTCAGGAAAAGATGAGGCAGAAGTAAAGGATTTTAGGGGATGGATTGAAAAGATAAACAAGGATCCTATTCAGTATTTGAGTTGGGAGGTCATTGATGAAATTATAAAGTGTAAGAACTACATGAACAAGTATGAAATAAATAGTATGGAGAAATAACTGAAGAATATTCAAGGCATAAGTATAGTTGGAAGGTGATTCAAAGTGTTCCAAGGGAACGTATAAATTAAGTGTTGATTGCTTTCTGGGAATATCAACACAAGAAAAGAGAAGATGAATCTTTAGATCGAGAGTCCAGTGAAGAAGTGCATATGGTCAGGTAACGAAAGCCTAGAGGTTTTGTGCACAGGTGGAGTTTTGAAGTGAATTTTGCATGTTTATTCCCAGACTCGACAAAGATAGTTAACCCTTGGGATTTTAAAGAGAATGTGTTAATAGTTCTGCATTTTATGCAAAAGTACCCGTGACTCAGAGATTGGAGTTCTGAAGTTTGCTTCTGAAAGAAGTCAAAGTATCTTTGACTTAATTTGGAAAGTTCCTTTGCCAACTGTCATCTACCATGTGCTATCATTTGATGTGTTCCTCTTATTTATTTCATGTGTTCAGTCGGAACTCTTTGGTTACCTTGTTCTATAAAAGGGCGAAGAGTTATTTTATTTTGTTAAGTTCAAAATTTGTGGATTCTGAAAAACTAAAACTTTTGCAAGTTTTATTCTTTTCATGTTTTATGTTCCATTCCAAACTAAAAACTTGTATGTTTCATTTGAAGTTAACTAATATCAAGGCCAATTAAAAGCTATTTCCTAATATGAAATCATACATAGTTGATTGTTTGTTCCAATCGGAAAATACTATGTGTTGTGCCAGATTTGGGTGTATATTGACACTATTTGGTGGTAAATAATCCTATTTCTTTAAACCCTTGCATCATTCTATGCCTAGATGTGAAGCAATCTGGTGAAGTATAGAGTTGTTTTCTTTGATTTAGTTTATTTCTTGAGGTATGTGTGGATAATACCTAGGAGAAATATTTAAATTTTAGTATTTTATGCTTTATTTTAGAGTAGATGTTTAATACTTTTTTAGAAAATGTTTCAAAATTGATGAATGCATGGAGTATTATTGTAAATATTTTGTTTCCATGAAATTGTGGAGTGATTAATGCTAAATCTATTTGAATTTATGCAAGTAATTTGAATCCATGAAATATTATTGTAAATATTTGATTTCATGAAGTTGTTAAGTGACATGTGAGTGATCAAATTGAGCTTATGTAATGATCTTTTGGATACCAGCTAACCTACAAAACCATATACCCCTTGTGTTTAACAAAAAATTACACAATGGATCTTGAGTGAACATAGTGCGTCAAGACCTAACATAACTAAGCCTTGGGATCGAACTAAGATCACCTTAGATTTAGGTTTTCCCAATGGATCTTTCAAGTAAAGGTAGGTTCCTACATTCTTCTATGAGAATTTATCTTCCTATTGGTGTGCATGTGCAACATCTATGTCAACAAATGGAATATTCTAGATTATGTTAAAGTATTGTGTGTGGTGCATGAGTCATCTTTGGCTCAAAGGAAGCACATACTTAAATTTTTAATGTTGTTAACATAGGTTCAACCGACCTTGGGTGTTTACACTAATTACGGATATGCTTACATATTTGTGGAAGCATGGTGTGGCACGTGTGAGTCAATTTGGTTTTGATTTAAGATGTGTAGTGGTCTACCTTCATTCCTTTCCACCACAAGAATGTTTTGGTGCTGACCTAATTTAAATTTGCTCGGTTGAGGTGCATAACTAAACTTGTGAATTATTTTCAAGGTTGTAGATGGTATAAATAAGTGTTAAGTTGATGGATAATCATGTAGAGAAGTGTTTGATGTGAAGTACAAATATGGGAAGTGTGAAAATGTGAAATGTAGTGTGAGCTTTAATTCCTAAGACTAATGGAAGCAATGAGAAGGTGTCTACATTCTACAAAGAGAGGATGAATGTTCTGGTGAAGCAGTGGTGGAACTTTTTTGTTACTTTGAGATGGATTTTTCATTGTAACAATCTTCTTCCTTCTTCTTTCTAATCTAGTAGTGAGCCATTGGCAGTGATCCCTTCTTTTCTTTTGGGTAGTGATCCCTCTAGTAGTGAGCCTATTATATATAGTGTTGCAATTACTTTATATTGTGAGCTGATCCTCACTGTTGTTTTCCCCTTCTTGGTTTTTCCATGTAAATCTAGTGTTCTCATGTGTTTGGATGTGTTTTCATTATTATTTTTCATTTTTACATTCTAGTAATGCATGATAAGGGTGTAAGAACTAATGCAAATGTGAATGTTAATGAGGTTTTTGATGTTTTAATGTACAAATGATTCACCACCCTCTTAGTTGTCTTGTGCATTCAATAATTGGTATCAGAGCAAGGTTCCTTAAAAGAAAGCTTAACCACTTGAGGTAGATCTGGGATGGCACACAAGAAGGAGGCTCCTTTGTTCAATGGATCTGATTATTCTTTCTAGAAGATCAAAATGGAAGGTTTTCTTATTTCTCTAGGATTTGGAGTTTGGAAGCTTGTTGAAACTAGATATACAATTCCTACAAATGGTCTAAGTAATCATGATGAGATCAAGGCATATGAGATTAATGGTAAAGAAAGGTATGCTCTTTTGAGTCGTTTTTCTAATTCAAAACTTGTGAAAGTTATGAGTCCTAAAACTATTCACAAAATTTGGAAAAATTTGGAAAGTATCTATGAAGGAGATGATAAATTCAAGCAAGCAAAGATGTAGAATCTGAAGACTAAATTTGAGACCTTAAGAATGACAGAAGGTGAAGATATTATAGGCTACATGCATAGAGTGAATGAAGTTGTCAATTCCATCAGAGGCCTTGGAGGAAAAATTGAAGAAGAAGAGGTGGTTAAGAAGGTACTAACAACACTTACTATAGCTTATTTTCATAAGGTTTTTGTTATTATAGAGTCTAAGCTAATGTTTTGTAAACTTGGTGAAAGTCACTTAATTCATCTGGGGTCAACTAACTAAACAATCCATTTGACACTACTTAATACTACATTAAATCATCAACCAAGGTGCATAAGCTTATGATGGCACATCATTATATATTCCTTCAAGACTCAAACTACCTAAACTATCCTTCTGAAGTTATTCTAGTTGTTGGAAATTCATAAAAATTGTAAAACAATAAAAGTATAACTAAAACTTAGTTGCTACGGGTACCTACAGTAAAGGTTGTAACTAAATTATTGCTAATGAAATGATACTATGTTAACTAAAAACTAGATTAAGATTACTGACTCAACTAAACTGTCATTTGGACTACTACTAATAAATATTACATGCATGTTCCTAAGAATTCCCTCGTTATAAGCAAGAAATAAAATCTCGGGTAACTTGCACACAATTCATGAACAGTAAACTAATATTAACTATCAATAGAAATGAATAACTGAAAAATGAAGTGAAGAAGAATACCTTGAGTGGCCTACTCAAGCAACTGTTCCCACTTAACTGAACTCAATCTAACTAATAGATCTCACGCATCTCATAAATTGATCTCCATTTATTGCATAAGATGAAAGATTACAAAACACTCTTACACAAGTTGGATTTAACCATTATGTAGATTCATGTTTCAACTGGAAATAACATATAGCATAAACTATGAACAACCAGCTAACTAAACTACAAACTCAGCCAACAGTTATATACAAATTGAGGGAGTCTTTATTGAAAGCAACAACTTAAACCAAAATCAGTAATTCCACTCATAGATATTTAGAGTGTGGATTCAAGATTTGGATTTATTTGACCTATAACTGAAAAGAAAGAGAACCCTATCAAACTAGAACTCTGTCAAAATAGATTACATACAATCATACGTCCATCTTTCAAAGTTCCATATCAGAAAGACCTCTTCTTCAGCATTTATTAACTATTTAAGATAACGTGTGTTCTATCTTGATTAAATTCCTTCAACCAATAATTACCACATGTTCAACTATTTTTGTAGCTTCCCCGATTTGGTATCCAATGCTCCTTTTTCTATGGGTTCATCCTACAACATCTGTGTATCATGGTTCCTCTTTTTGCTGCAAACAAGTTAGTTTCACAAAGTACGTACACAAGGATAACCATCATAATTAAACATAACTCTCCATCAACATTTCCATGCAGATATTCATATAAACCATTTAATGCTAATATATTAAACCATAATTCCATCACCATGTTTTTGGGTCTTAGGTTTGTATAATGGATACAAAAAGGATAATATGATATGGAATATTGTTAGGAAGTGTGTTTAAAAGTATCTTAAAGTCTGCTAAAACCAACAAAAAACAAATTATTATCTAGACCTATCAGTTATTGAAGAATTTCAAATTTTAGATTAGTATTCCATATATCAATTGTTTGGTACTTTAACTACCTTTGAATTGAGAGATTTTGATCCAAGTGATGTAAAAAAGGAGACTACTTTAAAAGTAGGAAAAAAAGAGAAAAATGAGGAATCTGTTCCATATGAAATTGATGAGTTGGAAGCAAACTTTGTGAGGAAATTGAAAAATGGTATTGAAAAATACAGAGGTAAGTTACCTTTCAAATTCTTTAACTATGGAAAGATTGGTCATTATGCTTCAAGATGTCCTGTCAAAGCTTCAAAATATAGACCTAAGGAGAATAAAGGTAAATGATTTAATAAAATATATTATGTTAGAGAATATTTCAGTATATCTAATGATGAATCCGGTTACCCTGGTTACGAAGATGATGAATGCTTGTTCATGGTTCTAAATACTGGAACTAATTCTACTATCTCTGAGAGATGTATGAAGGAAGGTTCTCTGAAAGTAGATATGGTGACTTCTTTTCATGCTAGAGAAGAGAAAAATTGGATCATTCACAGGAGATGCTCAAATTGTATGATAGGTGATAAGAGTAAGTTAGTTAATCTTAAGAAGTTTGAAGGTGGTTTAGTTAAGTTTGGTGATGATACATTTGCTAAGATATGTGGAAAGGTTCAATTAGTTTTGATGGAAAGCATAATATAGGTCATGTTCTTTGTGTTAAGGGTATGCGACATAACCTTTTGAGTGTAGGACAAATGTGTAGCAAAGGATATAATCTTGTATTTTAGGACAATGGTTGTAAGATCAAAAAAGGCTCTGGAACTATGGTTGCAGCGGGAAGGATAGATGGAAATGTTTATCAACTTAAGGGTGAAATGGCCAATGCTTTATGAATCAGATTAATGAAAGTTGGCTATGGAAAACAAGAATGTCTCATATCAATTTTGATAGACTGGTGAAGATTAGTTCAAATCAAGCTATAAGAGATCTATTGAAGATTACAAAGCCTATCAATGTTGTTTGAAAGGAATGTCAAATTGGGAAGCAAGTCGAAAAGAGTTTTAAAATCAGAGAAAAATTTACTACCAGTAGAGTTGGTGCATACAGATCTTTGTGGACCTACAAGAATCATAATTTTTCAAAGTGATAGGTGTTTCATGTTATTAATTGATGATTATTCTAGAATGACTTGGGTTACTTTTCTCAAATAAAAATTAGAAGCTTTAGATAAATTTAAGGCATTCAAAGTTATGGTTGAGAATGAAATGGATATGAAAATTGAATGTTTGAGATCTGAAAGAGGTGGATATTTCACCTCTAATGAGTTTAACACTTTTTATGAAGATCATGGAATAAAGAGACATTTTTCAGCCCCTAAGACTCCTCAACAAAACGGAGTTGTGGAAAGGAGAATAGAATTGTTCAAGAAGCAACAAGGATAATGATGAAGGAAGCAAATCAATTGGATATCTATTGGAGGGAAACAATTCATACTACAATCTACATACTTAACAGAGTGCAAGCAAGGACAAATAGTTCAAAGACTCCCTATGAGTTGTGGTATGGAAGAACCCTTACTATGAAATATTTTAGAGTATTTGGAAGAAAATCTACAAGAAGCAAGGCTTATCAATGCTACAACAAGAGGCTTAAAAGCATTGTTGAAAGTGCAAGTGTCAAAGTGGATGAAGACTTACATAAAATTTCAGTGATGATAGATGGATATGAATCAAATGAGTCCTCTTGTAGAGAAGAAGAGAAAGATGAAGGTAAGGAAAAATAAGTGTAGGTTGAAGAGGAAGAAGCTCTGGAAAAGATCCCTAAAACTCCTAAGTATGTGCAGAGAAATCATTCATAAGATTAAATCATTGGTGACAAAAGAAAAGGTGTGTTGACAAGAAGAAAGGCTATTATGATAGAAGAACAAGTAAACTTATGTTTACTTCCCAAAGTTGAACCTAAAACAATTATTGAATCATGCAAAGATGAATACTGGATTAAGGATATGGAAGAAGAGTTGATGCAAATTGAGAAGAATCAGACTTGGGAACTTGTCCCAAGACCAAAAAACAAGAATGCGATTGGAACTAAGTGGGTATTCCAAAACAATTTGAATTAGAGTGGAGAAGTAGTAAGAAACAAGGCAAGACTTCTGTGTAAGGGTTACTCACAAGCGGAAGGAAAAGATTTTGAAGAGACATTTTCTCCAGTGGAAAGAATGGAGGCTATTAGGATGTTTTTGGCTTTTGCAACACATAAGGATTTCAAATTTTATTAGTTGGATGTGAAGTTTGCATTCTTAAATGGTGATTTGGAAGATGTTTACATTGAACAACTAAAAGACTTTCAGTTATTGTATAATCCAAATATGGTATGCAGATTGAAGAAGGTAGTATATGGACTCAAGAAAGCTCCTATAACTTGGTGTGCAAGATTGGATAGGTACTTATTGCAAAAAGGATTCAATAAAGGTACTAAAAATAGTAATATTTATTTCAAAGTTGGAAATGATCAAATATTTATTGTGGTTGTGTATGTTGATGACATAATTTTTGGAGAAAATGAGGTTATGTGCAAGAGATTTATAGAAGAGATGCAAAAAGAGTTTGAGATGTCTATGTTTTGGGAGAAGACTCTAAACCAGTATGCACTCCTATGGTTACTAGTTGAAAGTTGAGCAAGAATGATGAATCTCCTAAGGCTGATCAGAGCAAGTATAGAACAAGGATTGGAGGATTGCTATATGTAACTACTACTAGATCGAATATCATGCATGTAGTTTGTCTTGTGGCTAGATTTCAGGAAGATCCTAAAGAGTCACATGTGGAAACAATAAAGAGAATATTTAGATATTTAAAGGGAACTTTAGAACATGGCTTGTGGTATCCAAAGGATATTGATTTCTCTTTGAGTGCTTATACAGATGTAGATTGGGTAGGTTGTATGGATGACAAAAAATGTACAAGTGGTGGTGCATTCTTTCTTGGAAATAGGTTGGTGTCTTGGATAAGCAAGAAGTAGGATTCAATGTCATTATCTACTGCAGAGGTAGAATACATTGTTGTAGCATCATGCTACACACAAATGTTATGGATGAAGCAAACTTCAATGAAGGATATCAGAGTGATATATGATGAACCAATTTCTATCTTATGTGATAGTACAAGTGTTATTAACATTTCAAAGAATCTGATAATGCATTCAAGGGAAAAGCATATTCAATCCGATATCACTTTTTTAGAGAGAAGGTTGTAGAGAATGAGGTGAAGTTGGAGTATGTTCCTACTAAGGATCAAGTCATAGATATCTTCATGAAGGCTCTTCCTAAGGATAATTTTGAGTATCTCCAGGAGGAGTTGGGGGTTATTGCCCCTCCTTTCAATTAGATGCATAAGGATATGCATTAGTCTAGTGGATCTCAAGATTCATTCCTTGTTCTGGACTTATGTTGGTGGCTACCTTTCAAGGGGAGTAGGTAGTATCATTATTGGTTGTTGCGGTCAAGGGGAGTAAGTGTTTTCATTATGTTGTATATTAGTGATATCCTTTGAAGCCTTATCAAAGTAAGTGAATGTAGAGGTTGTTGAGCAGTTGTTGCTTTTGAGGGAGAGAGAGTATGTGTGATTGATGTCAAAGGGGGAAAGATACAATTATGTTTCCCTTTTCCATTGATGTCAAAGGGGGAGAGAGTTGGAGAGAGTTAACTAAAAAACCTTATGAAGTAAGGGGGAGTAGTGTGTATTGAGGTATAGTATATGAGTTGGTGATTAGAGTTGATGTTGTTTTTGTTTTTGATGGTTTTTCTAAGTGTTTCCATCAATGAAAAAGGGGGAGATTGTTGGAAGTATGAGTATCTATGTGTTTTCATTGATGTCAATAGTTCTAGGTTGTTGCATTGATGCCAAAAGGTCTATGAGGAAATTGTTGGAAGTTTGTGATGATGCTTTGATTGGTTGCACTATATTGTAATTAGTAGTATCACTAATGTCAACCTCTAGTGTTGCTTTGATGATAATATGTTGTTGATGTCCAACCTATTGTATGGTTGAGATGTTGTAGAAGTGTTCCATGTGATAATTTTGAGTTTGTGGTGCTTGGTTTCCAAGTGATTCAAAGAAAATTTGAAGAAAAGAAAATACTGTGGTGAAGAGTGTTCAGTGTGACAAAGTGGTGTTTAATGTTTTTCT
This sequence comes from Sequoia sempervirens, assembly GCA_007258455.2. Classification (NCBI taxonomy): domain Eukaryota; kingdom Viridiplantae; phylum Streptophyta; class Pinopsida; order Cupressales; family Cupressaceae; genus Sequoia; species Sequoia sempervirens. The sequence goes on from VDFB02167307.1 coordinate 260,244, forward strand.
CCAAATTTCTTCATGGTTGAATATTTCTCTATAGTTCAGATATGTTGATTAGAGGTGTTCAGAAGTGTTATATCCATAATTTTAGGTGCTAGATCATTTTACAAAGAAAGTTGTTTTCACCAGTGTGTGAAATGTGTATTGTAGTGTTGTCTAGGAGAAATGGTTTGGTTTGCATTTCTCCAAAATTTGGCTTTTGTCCTTATAGATCTGAGGGTGTTCCTATATTGCTCATATCTATCTTCAGTTTGATTTTTTTGAGTTTTGGTGCTCCACAAGGTTGGATTTAGGTGTTGCAATGTGTGGAAGGCTAGTTGGTTGCGCATAATGAATATGTTCTTCTGGTGTACGATGTTGTGAAGAATTTTTTGGAGTTTAGGGTGTTGATGGAATATTCCAAATTGTGTTAAAGTGTTGTGTGTGGTCTGTGAGTCATCTTTGGATCAAAGGAAGAACCTACTTAATTGCTTAATGGTGTTAACACAGATTTGAATGACCTTGGGTGTTTACACTAATTGCATATATGATGTTTTTGCAAGCGTGGTATGGCATGTATGAGTAGATTTGGGTCTGAGTTAAGGTGTGTAGAGGTTTTCTTTCATTCCTTTCCATTGTACGAACTTTTTGGTGGTAACCTAATTGGAATTTGCATGGTTGAGGTGCATATCCAACCTTGTGAATTGTTTTCAAGGTTGAAGATGGTATAAATAAGTGTTGATTTGATGGAGAATCATGTAGAGAAGTGTGTGATGCAAAGTGCAGATATTTTAAGTGTGAAATTTTGAAATGCAATGTGATATTTAATGCCTAAGACTACTAGAAGTAGTGAGAAGAAGGTTTCTACATTCGATAGAGAGAGTGTAAATGTTTTGGTGAAGTAGTGGTGGAACTTTTTTGTTTCTCTGAGATGGATTTCTCATTGTAACAATCTTCTTCCATCTTCTTTCTAATCTAGTAGTGAGCCATTGGTAGTGATCCCTTCTTTTCTTTTCGGCAGTGAGCCTATTGTATTCGATGTTGCAATTGCTTTATATTGTGAGCTAATCCTTGCCATGGTTTTTCCCTTGGGTTTTCCATGCAAATTTGATGTTCTCATGTGTTTGGATGTGTTTGCATTACTATTTTTCATGTTTACATTCCAAGATAATGCATGATAAGGGTTTAAGAACTAATGCATATCTAAATATTAATGAGGGTTTTGATGTTTTAATGTACATTTCATTCACCCCCCCTCTCAGTTGTCTTATGCATTCACCACATGGAAAGTAAAAGTACAACAATTACTTCAATCTAAGGGATTATGGAAAATGGTTACTGGTCAAAAAATACAATTTACTAGGGAGTTTAAGCAGTTTACTCATTGAAATAAGTTAGATGAAGCAATGGGAATAATATTTCTTCTTGTTGTCAATAATTTACAATTTCACATTTATAGTTGTACAACTTCTAAGAAAATGTGGGACATATTTGAAGATCTCTTTAGTAATTTTGATGAATTCAAGATTCTATAATCGGATGTTAAATTAACAACATTATATCCTGACGCATTATCTTCTATTGAAGATTTATTGGTTCAATATATGTCTTTACTTTCTAGACTTTAGGGTTGTGGTAAAACAAAATAAACAAAGAATGTGTCTTCTTGATTTTTTCAAAGTTAAGAGGTCCTTACTAGATATTTACTTCTTACTTTTACCCTACCATGGATGCTCTTGGATCAAAACATGTAATGCCTTCTTTTGAACAATTTTATCATAGACTCACAAGAGAACAGTCTAAATTAATCTCTATGGATTTTATCACCTCTTCAAAAAGTCAGAAACTAGTTATCCAATCATCTAAGGGAAAAGGAAAGAAACCCTTCTCATAAACCTAAGGAAAAATCAACTTCAAGAAATGATCCATCATCTAAACAAAATAATCTAGTTGAAGTTCATAAGCCACATCCTCTACATAGTTAGGAAAGAAGACTTACAAGTCTAAAAATAAACTTCATTTTAATTTTATGGATTACAAAATAATGATAGAAAAGTTTGTTGTAAGAGGATTGCAACTTTGGAAGAGGCCATGTAGAGACACAACATTGATCTTCTCAAACCTAGTAAGGGACATGCCCTTATAGCTAGAGGTTTGGATTCATCCAAGGACAATTGGATAGTTAACTTAGGATCCTCACATCACATGACTCACTCAAAGAATCTTCTAGCATCTATTTTTAATAGCACTAATTCTCAAATTTTAGTGAGAAACTCTTCATAAATTCTACTTATGGGGTCAAGTATAGTTAAGTTGATAGAGGGTAGCATTGATGATGTTCTCTATATTCTTGAGATTTTAGCTAGTCTCCTTTCAGTTTACCATATTTATCATACTAGTGATGGAATGGTAGTTGAGTTTTCACCACATGATATAGTTATTCAACAACTACACCATCCATAGAGGATTGTTTCTTCAAGTAGAATAGATCAGGGTCTTAGTTGTACAAGTTTTAGAGTTTTGAGTTATCTTATGGAGCATCACATATTTCCCATGCTGAATATTTGAGAATACTTTGATAGGAGAGGTTTGGTCACCTCAATTATAGATATCTTCAGCAATTGAGTATTAAGAATATGGTACTTGGACTCCCTAAGGTGTCTTGCATATAGGGAATTTTTTGAGGTTGGGTACTTGGAAAACATCATCACGAACCCTTTCCAAAGGGTGAGGCCCATCATATTACTACCTTACTTGAGTTGGTTTCATAGTGACCTCATGTCATTTTCAACTTCTTCTTTTTCAGGAGCCAAGTATGTACTCACTTTCATTGATGATTACTCTTGTCACACTTGCGTGTACTTTCTTAAGTACAAAAGTGATGTCTTCAACACTTTTAGTACCTTCAAGGTGTTCACAAAGAAGCAATTAGGTTCTTCTATTTGGTAGATATGCACATACAATGGGGGAAATATGTGAAGCAAGTCTTTATGGAGTATTATGGTGAGCATGTTATTCAGCATTAGTATTTGATTCCCTACACTCCTCAGTAGAATGGTGTTGCTAAAAGAAAGAACAAATCATTAAAGGAGATGGAAAATTGTATGCTTCAATCTGAGTCTATGGCCCCATTGTTTTGGGTTGAAGCTATCAATTATGACAACTATATTTAGAACCAAAATCCCAAAATATAGTTGAAAATTTCATTCTAGAGGAGACTTGGACTAGAATCAATCTTGATGTTTCTTCTTTTAAGTATTTGGTAGTGAAGCTTGGGAACTCATACCAGATGGTCAGTGTAAGGCAATATAGATGAAGAGTTAACAATACATCTTTGTTAGTTATTATGAGGATACAAAATATTATAGGTTATTTGATCCTATCACTAGGGATGTCCACTTTCATAGAGATGTCAAATTTGATGAGTATTTCACACAGAAAAATCCTCCATCATCTTCTTCTTCCTTACTACCTACTCCACCTTCTTCATCTCATGATGGTACCCTAGTCCTTGAGGATACTTTAGATGATCACCTTGAACCACCACCTCCTACCACTTGTGTTTTTCCCAAGTGGGCTAGAGGTGTTGTTAATGAATATGGTTCTTTAGATGGTTATCCTACATACTCTAGACACACTCATTCATATACTTCTTGCACTAGTCTTTTGAGTCATTATATATCTCCAAATCCATAGAGTTTTTAGAGGCTTATGGGATTCCAAATTGGGATAGTTTTGTGGAAGAGGAGTGTTCTTCATTGATGAAGAATAATATATTGTATTTAGTTACTCTTCTTAAGGGAGGAAAGATGGTTTGATGCAAGTGGATGTATCACACCAAATATTTAGCTAATTATTCTATTAAAAGATGCAAGGAACATCTTGTAGCTAATGGTTTTTCATAGGTTGATGGTATTGACTACTCTATGATATTTTCCCCTATAGCCAAAATGGATTCAAATTTCCTTCTTCTTTCTATTTTTGTATCACAGAGATGGTCATTTTATCAGATGGATGTGAAAAGTGTCTTTCTACATGGAAATCTTCATGAGGAGATCTATATGGAGCAACCTCTAGGTTTTATCCAAGACTCTTCACTTATTTTTAGGTTACATCATTTTTTATATGGTCTCAAGCAAGCCCCTAGGGCTTGGTATGAGAATATTTATGGTTCCTTGCTTACATCTGGTTTCTCTCATTGCTACTTGGATCACAAAATTTACATCCAGAGACATGGAGATTAGCTTTTGATACTAGTCCTATATTTTGATGACTAGATCCTTACTAGTAGTTCCTCATCCATGACTCAGGGTATTCAACAAAGTTTGATGGTAAACTTGGACATGACAGATCTTGGGCTTCTATATTTCTTCCTTGGTCTTCAGGTTCTTTAGTCTATTGAGGGGATTTCCATATACCAAATGAAGTACACCGATGAATTGCTCCATTGATCTCATATGAGTGATTGAAAACCCACACCTACACCATTCCAAACCAGTGTCACTTTCACTACCACTTGCACCACACCTAGTGTTGATGCTACTTTGTATAGATAGTTAGTTGGTAGTCTTTTTCATTTGAAATACACATGTCCAGATATTACCTTCGTTATTGGACTTGTCTCCTAGTTTTCACATGACCCTCATGAGAGTCATTGGAAGGTAGCCAAGCATATATTGAGGTATATTAGCGGCACCACACACTTTTTCTTTCATTATACACCAAGGGCTTCATAGATAACAGGCTACACCAACTCAAATTAGGCAGTAGATGTTGATTCTCATAAGTCCACTTTGTTGGAATCAAGCAACATTGAGAGGGGGGGTAAATCAGTGTTGTGTAATTTTTAACCTTATTAATTTAATTCTTAAAGTGTTGATAACATTCAATCAAAATAAAGATGAATGCACATAAGACAAGTAAGCATAAAAACAAAACACAAATATTTTTGAGTGGAAACCCTGTTAAGGGAAAAACCATGGTGGAGGTCAATCCACAATATGTTCTGAGTATACTCAAAATAAATGTTTACAAAATGAGAATGCACTTGCATTTAGGCACACTACCTAGAGGTCGCTGCTCAAAACCAGGAAGGCTCACTGCCTTACAAAAGTTTGGAATACTTCCAAAGATTTGAAATGAGAAAGTAGTATCTACAAATGCTTGATTACAGTTTTGGTTAGGCTCAACAATCAAATTCTAATCCTTCAAACTGATTCTGCTCTTCTACTCTGTTCTGCATCAACTCACAACAAAAATACTTAATGCGCAGGTGAAACTGTGCATAATCAAACTACTGACCTTCTGACATTCACAACATACACCAACTCATATCGAACACACACCAAAATGATATAATCGATCACTCATATATATCCACTACAAAGGATTTGATCGCTTCATGTCGGCTTCAACAAAATAAGTAAATATTCACAAATTGTCAGCTCAAATCATCCATAATATTTAATGTGAATTGACAAGAGTCAGCCACATCATGGTGAGGACCCAAATTAAAATGTTCGAACATAAAAACACTTAAACAATAACTCCTCAAATATCCACAACACACTATATTCACCAAGTCGGCCTTTATATACTGATGAACAGAAAATTAGACAATCAGACCTTCTAGCTTACACCCAAATCGATACAAGGCACCAATATTTGTAGATAACATAGATTATGCATTGAAAAATAATCCCTAAGATCCAAAACACAAAATAATAATAGAAAATATGCATATAAATCAAAGAACATGAAATTACCGGATGCTTTGTTCTAACTTAGCAGATAATCACTGATCTTCAATTTGTCTACCGATATGAGAAAAATGTAACGTGCATATCAACTAGCTAACAAGGGTTTCCATCAATGAAAACACCATAAAGAATGTGCAGTGTCTCTTTCCAACAATCTCCCCCTTTGGCATTGATGGCAACACTTAGTGAAAAATGACTAAGTGTTGGATCATTACCAACAAAAATACACTGCCAACCAAAACTCCAAAAAGATCTTCAAAACTACAGCTCCCCCTTAGATGAATATACATTTTTCACTATTCTACTCTCCCCCTTTGACATCAATGGCAAAGGTAGGGAATCCACATACAAAAAAAACTTCAGACTGCATATGTACAATAATTTACACAAATTTGAAAATGTCTGCAAAATTTGTTTTCAACAAGTTCAAGCTTGAGTCCCAACACTTCTTAAGGATTTCTAGAATAGTTATGTGACCATAGAGCAAATAATATTGCATCTCATTTGTTTCAATGTTTACAGGGTCACTGACTGCCAAAGCATCTTGTGCTTCATTCAATGCACTCAACATAGTTTCCATTTTTGGACCAATTAAACCTCTAAGTTCACAAGCTCTTTCCACAACTTTGTCACTTTCATGCTTCAGACTCTTTATTTTGTCAATTAAAGAGATAACTTGACCTTCTTGTGTTCCAAAAAAATGGTTAAAGGATCAAAACCATCATAAATAGTAGCTAACTCTTTCTCATGATCCTTAACCTTCTTTTCATTATCCTCAGTAAGTTTTGACAAAGACAAACATGACTTATAGACTTTTCCACCTTCAGATAGATCATTATGAACATTTTTCACATAGGTAGCTAACAAAGATTTATCTTTAGCTATCATACCTTTTAGACTACTGAACCTTTTGTCATCAAACTCCTTTTGAACCTTGACCAAAGCTGACTTCTCAAGTGACTCAAAATGAGTACTTACCGAATTTATAAGTTTCTCCAGCTCACCAGAGGAGGAACCAGATTTATCCTTAACATGAGTAGGCATGATCTTCCCCAGAATACCAGATACAAGATTCAATAATTCACTATCCTCAATGTGGGATTTCAAAATTTCTTCCCTAGCCTTAGCTTGTGCAAATGATGCAATTTTCATTTTCTGAATTGGAGACAAAGTAGATAAATGAATAGGGCCTTCTCCCAATTCAAGGTCAAATTCTTCCTTTTGCTCTTCCAGAAATCTCTTCACTACCTTTGCAATGTCTCTTGCTTCAACTGGAATTTCCTTGACTTCAACCTTCTTTTCCTCAACCACCATTTCTTCAACCACAAATTTTTGCTTGTCATTTGGAATTTCAGCCTCTTCAACCGATATCTCCTTTTCTTCAACCAACACAACTTTAGGAGCTTCAGTCTTCATAGGTATTTCCGTATGATGCACATCAAGAGGAATTTGAGTATCCTCAACTGTAACCTCTTCATTTACCAGACCAGATGAAATGTCTTCTACATGCTCTTCTTCAGAAATAACATCAATCATGTTCTTTAATAGAACTTCCTTCATAATTTTCTCATTTTCTATTGCAACTTCTTCTGTCCTGCCCAACATAAGCTTGTTTATCCTTGATTTTCTCTTGAATTCTCTTTTTCCTTCTTTCAATATTAACTTCATTTCCTCAATTGACATTACCAAACTTAGACTTTCAAGAATTCATTCTCTCATCTCCTCATCTTCAGTTCTAACACTGACTCTCCTCATCTTCAAAATTTCATACAATTCCTTGGGAAACTATACCATGACCTCAACAAGAGTCACATTGAAATTTTTCAAATATTTTATTGTAGCCTCCTCAAGGAATCTTTGACCAACAGTATCAAAAGTACCATACACTTCACATAAAGGCTTGAGATTACCATCCTTTGTTATACCTTTCTCAACTTCCTCTACGGACATACCTAGTTTCTCAGGATTCAACTTCTTCTTTGCTTTCTCCTTTTCATTTGAGGGCTTGTCCATAGTGACTGTTGTTGCTGCTTGACTTCCCATATGCTTTATTTATCTAACTTCTTCATTAGATTCTATCTCTTCATCTTCTGAAACAACTTCATACACTCTTGTGCTCTTATCCTTCTTCCTCTTACCAGATACCTTGACTTGAGCTTTTGTAGGGGTTGACTTCTTTGCATGACCAAATAGAGGTGTAGAGCTCCTTGTTGATCTAGTTCGGGCAGAGGATGTTGTCGGACTAGCAGATTCAATTTTAGGCTCTTTTCCTTTTTCCGCATCTACTTGTTCTCTCTTTCTTCTGGCTTCTCTTACTACTTCTACAAATATTCTCATGCTTTCTGCAAAGACTTCCACTTCTTTCCTTACTCTTCAGACTATCATTGGCTTCTTTAACTACTCATGGACTTGCATGTCCTTTTCTGCATATGTTCCAAACCTTTCTTTAGATGAATCCAAAGGCTTACTAAACAGATGTGCATATAACTCCAAGATTCCTTCCTTGACTTCATATCCCATTGGCATAATCCAAATGGTTCTAGGATCAGCTACTTCCATCAAGAATTGGTCAATATCCACCATAAAAAAAATTGTCCTTATACTTCTCAACAATAGAAGTAGGAATCATTTCCCTTGCTTGCATTACATTCTGAAAGTTCTTGAGATATCCCCAGATTGCAGTTTTCCTAACTTGACTATCACCAAGGTTGAATAACATGTCTCTAATCTAAACACCTACAGGCTTATCACCTCTTTTCCAGAACACTTTCCTGACTCTTAGAACTTAATTCATGAAATAAAATAATAAACACAGCAACAGGTTACCGTATTTGAAAGAATTCTTCTTGTCTTTCTTTATCTTGCCAAGATTCTCCATAAGCTGACTTCGAAGTAATTCGCACAAGTCATACTCTATATTCTCCCTTACCATTTGGTAAGCTGCATATATGGCAGTACCAGATACATAATTTTCTCTGTTGGAGTGATATATCTTATAACCAATGACCATCGAGGAAAATTTCACATCCACATCGGTGATGTTATCAATTGTCATTGCTCTTCTATCAAATGTCAAACCAGTCGCATTAGTGACTATCTAATTCTTTACAGACTTCAAAATTGGAAATCCACCGGAAGAATTTAAACCTGTAATAGCTCTTATAGCTTCTTTTGTTATCCTGAAAGGTTGATTCAACCACTTAAATTCGGCATGGACTTGAATCAATATGTACCAAACCCATTCACTTTCATCAAACATGGGGAATTTCACAAACTGCATGAATTTCTTCTCTTCTAGGATTTTGAATTGAGGCTTAACACATAAATATTCTCCAACAATGTGTTTGGAATATAGATTTAGCAACTATGAGCTTCCTAGCTCCTCAATATTAGCATGAACATATGCCCTAATGTCTTCAATATGTAAAACTTCGTACGACACAAACAAAAATGCACCTAAGGGATCGGTCTCAACAGACTTGAAAGGGTTTCATTTGAATTTTGGATGGGGTCTATCCTTGACTTCAACTACCAATGGAGTAGCCATTTCACAAATTCATAGGTTTAAAAGTTTTCTCAAAAAATACCTTTTTTTTCGGAGTACGGTTTGAGCTTTGAATCGCCTTCACACTTGAATTCTCCCAAATTTTGCCAAAGTTCACTTCAGAGCTCAAAAACTTCTTCTTCTCAAAATGCAAAGTGACAAATGAAAGATAGAAGTGACCTTTTCATCACTTTCACACCTAACTTTTTGACGTAATAAATGCTTTTTCCCTAACTCATCCAGATACCTTGTTCTCATACACTGTGAAAGGTAACTCTTCTGCGGGCCTTCAATTTTGCATAAATACTCTCTCAATTATTCAATAGCATCTGTAGATCATCAATGCAATCACTGAACTCATCCATATCTCAGTGTCAATCACCGGTAGGGGGTTTGAAATATTTTCTTGATAGTTCTACCTAGGCTAAAAGCCTTAACCTAATTCTCGAAGGAATTACCAGAAGTTGATTCTAGTGCTGCCTCATTTCCTGCAATAGAGGGACTCTTCTTCACCCAAGTTTTCTTCATCTGCTTTCTGATATGATCTGTAGTGACCTTCCCTTTTCCTTTTACATCCTTCAGCATGTTTCTTCTTTGATTTATCAGACCTCCTCTCCAGAATCTAGCAAAATGACTGGTTTTGTTGCAATTGTAGCACACCACATTTGTTTTTCCAAATTAGTTGTTCCACTGATTTTCTCTTGATCTACACTGGTTAGCAATATGGCCAAATCTATTGCATGCATAACATCTAACATCTCTATAAAAGTTTTTCACCACATTTTTGCATTCATTTTACTTATCACCATACTTGTTACGGTTAAAACACTGACCAGAGAATGATGGAGCCTTTGAATTCATTCTACTTTTGCATTGAGTTTCCATATGACAAAATTTATTACAAACATAACAGTTACCATTAAACCTTTGAGAATTAGGTTGTCTTATCGGATACCTTCCAACATTGTTCATCTGATTTCTTTGTCTGAATCTTCTTTGTCCAAAATTCCTTTATCCAAATTTGAAACTGTAGACACTGAAATCTGGTCTAAGCCTGCAACTTCAATATTCTTCATGGTCATGATTAAATAATGTCAATTATTTAATTATTCTCTAAAGTCTTCATTTCTTTATTAATTAAATAAATCTAATTATTTAATTAATTCACTTTAACTTTAATTCTTCTATTAATTAAATAATCTTAATTATTTAATTAACTCAAACTTTTCTTTATTCTATCTGATTAATTAAATAAACGCTTTTTATTTAATTATGTTACTAATTAACCTTATCCTTCTTGTCAAAATAAATAAATTCTTATTTAATTTACCCTTTATCATATGTCAACTATAATTAAATAAATCCTTTATTTATTTAATTATTCATTTAATCCCTTCGTCACTTAGTTAAATAAATCTTATTTATTTAATTATTCTTCAAATATCAAATCTTGAATTAAATGAATTATTTAATTCATAAATTCTATTTTAACGCATTCCTCTATATTTGGATAATTGTGTGAGTTATCTAAGTATTCACTTTGACTCGACTCGACATCTATTTAAATCACTCAATTAACTCAAGATTTAATGTATGAGTGGATTTCTTGAGTAATCTCTTCATCATATCATTCAGTCATCTAGTTCTAACTCATTTGTGTGCACATGCGTATTAATTAAATATCTTTATTTAATTAATTAAATCTTGTGCGTGCATTCGAACAAAGAGTTGCTTTAATCCATCTTTATCTTTGTTATGCAAAGACTATTCTTCTATTTTCGAATACCAAACTCAAAGATTAAATCATTTATTTAATCTTTATTTCTATTTCTAGTTTTTATCACTCATGTCACTACTAACAGCTATCATAATGCACGTCTAATCTTTTGATCTCAACCGTCCGTTGATATTTTGATCTTGACCTATCGTTCGAATGATCAATTTTCTATAAATTTATCTATCTTTCATCATTTCAATCTCTCTTGAAATCTTATGACTTTTGGAAGCATATCTATTATTTGAATCTTTGATGCTAAATCACTATTACAGGCTATACTTGCACAAGAGAAATCTGAGGGCAATTATACTACAACAAAAAAATGGAGAAGGGAAATCTAGGTTATACATGGAATTACGTAGATATTGGGTGAGATTGTTCATTTATTTATGTTTTAGCTTTCCTTTGTTCTCTATTGTTTAGCTTAAGTTGCATTAGAGCTTAGATCGCATTGAGTGTTTGTTGTTTAACCTTTCTTCTGCATTTTCTAGATGTTACAGTTCGTGAACCAATGTGAAGACGCCAGCTTCGCATATCTGTAGACTTTTATTCAATTTTTGTAGGTTTTTGTACGAAACAATGCATCTGTTTGACGAAATGCCACAATTGACATTCAGAGATGCATCTGCTTGACAAAACAACGCAATTGAAACACTGGACTGCATCTAGCATCAAAAATGACACAATTTCCTTTCTTGACTGCATTTGAGATCTAAATGATGCATCTAAAAAATAATCATGCATCTATCATTTTCTGAGCCGCAACTGAATAGTAAAATACTGCGACGCATCTGACAGAGAAAATGACGCATCCGACTAGTAAATTTTTAGGTTTAGACTTTCAATTTATAGTTTCCTTTCATGTTTTTATTTTCGCTGATCTTTTGTTTCCAGCGTGTGTCTTGAGGAGTTAACGAAGTTTTTGTAGATCGATAGTCGAAGACCAATATCAAAACTACTAATGAATCTTTCTGCAGAACACATGTTGAAGACCCTAGTTAAATTTTTGAAAAAGATTTTTTGGTAGTGTAGCAAATCTTTCATTTGGATTAAAATTAACAAGTGTCTAATGTGTTTGGTGCAAAAGCACAATTGTGTAATTACCCTTTACAATTTGGTATATCGAAGTATCATCTCCCCTTACGCATCTGTGCAATCTTGGATGTAAGAGAAACGGTTACTGACTCTAGAACTTGGGCCTGTTCTGGTGGGAAAAACTACTCACCCCAGGACGACTCGGACCAGTAGCACCCTAAACCCGAGGGATTTCTAGCTGGTATATAAAAGTGAATTCTTGGGGAAATCCCAAGAGTCATGTGTATGGTTCCAATGAGATGGATTCGAAAGGGGACTCTCACCACATGGATCATGCCCTATGAACAGAATACCCAAATTAAACACCTTTTTTTGTAGTGTCCAAAATCCTTCTATTTACTGGTGCAGCAGGTCAGACCTGTGAAGTCGTCTCATATTCTTACAGTTCATGTGTAGAGATGAAAGTATGCCTGGGATGTTCATGGGTACTATAGCTTGGCTGCCCCGAATGACATTAATGAGTCTTGGAGGGGAGCCAAAGGGGTCAAGCTACTAATCATCCACCTTGAATAAGTGTAGCTAGGGAAACCCAAGTGAGAACTTAGTAAATACTATCTTACACAACCTAGGATGTGCTTGTCTGTTATCAAAATTAAACGTTCTTTGAGTCCAAAATCAAACTGAAAACACTTTGTCTTATGATTGTCTTTGTTTGTTGGAACTTGATCACAAAATAGCTTCAAATTTATCTCTCAATTCACTGAAAACATGCAACTATCAAAAGAGTAGCAATTGTTCACCAGAGAGTCGCAATTGTTCTATCGAGTCACATCTATTTAGCCTAGAGTCGCATCTATCAGATTAGCTCACATTTGCTTTGTCGAAAAATTCATATATTTTAGGAAACTGCACTTGTGATATTATGTGATGCATCTGACAAGGTGAGCCACAAGTGCAGTCTGGAACGATGCATTTACCACTGTCACAGAACTTTTACCAATGCACAGATTTTAGGAAAACCACATTTGTTATAGTCTGAGTCACAATTTCCATTACGAGTCACATCTATTAGAAACTACCACATCTTTCTGACATAGACACTAAATTTTACCAGAAACTCGCAATTGATTACTAGAAAACCGCAACTATGAAACATAAACGCATTTGCGAAATTCTGTAATGCATCTGCCTGATTATTAGAAAACCAGAATTTATAGTCACAGTTCAGTCGACGCAGTCATACCAGTCTTTCATTTGTCTTCTCACAGCAATCCTTGGACCGAAACCTGAAATGATTTGCTCAATTTTGCATCCTTTAGGTATCATTTAGCCATTACTATAGTCATCCCGATTTTGAGTTTTACTTTCATCTTTGAGTACATATTTCCTTTAAATTAAATTTCTAGGAAGGTCACTCTTACAAACTTTACAATAGGTCCACCATCTACACTCTAGAAAAATCATAGTTTCAATGAAATCTGTCATTGAACCTAATCCTATCATCATATCCTTTGTCCTACAGAGATTCCTAGCTCATCAGTCTAGTTAGGAAACTCAACTTATCTTTGATCCTAGTCCTACATTAGTTCCTTGGCATAACTAAATTAACACCTTGGTTAGACTTTAGATAGTTGGTACCCTCGTCTCAGGTTTACAAAATTGATTACCTTAGAAGCTTGCTTAGACTTTTCATCTTTAGATATTTTCATTTTAGACTAGCGTCATCTTAGAACATTCCTTATTTTGCATTCAGAAAATTCCAAAAACATAGACTAGAGTCATACTATCCATAGACGTAGTTTTGCATTCCTCACATATTGAGCTTATCTTACATGGTTGAGACTAGGTCTAAGAGAAAAGAGAGAGAAAAGATGTCAAACCCAAATGAATTCATCAATCCATTCTCGTCAATACCTCATAGGAATTTTTTGGACAAATTCACCATTATAGACACTCAAGGACACATTAGAAAAAAAGACATAGAGGTTTTTGCACAAGACCCTGAGTTTTCCTCTTTTGTAGATGAGTATCTAGCAAATGATCGCCAACACTACTTAGCCAAATTGTTAGATGAAGGTGCTATCTTACCTACAGGATTCGATATTAGCACCTTACAAACTCAACCTACACAAGGGACAACTGCAACGACTGCTAGTACCTCTATACCTCAGGTTAATATAGCCATACCATCTGGCATACCTACACAAAGTACGACAGTCCATACATCCCCATTTGGTACATCTGGCATGACATCAGGATTTAATTTCACTGTAGGGGCATCATCGTCCACTCCCTTCAGTCCTCTTGTTGGGAATAAAAGATCTAAAACGTCAGCTTCTACACCAAATGTTAGTGTCACCAGTACCATACCACAGTCAACAGCCATACCTAGTGTTCACGTCGCTAGTACTATACCACAGACTACACAAACAAGAGGGATTCCCTCTTTCCAATATGGCAATTAGAATCCATTCTCCCAGGTTGGCAGTCAAAATCCATTCTCTCAAATTGGCAGTCAAAATCCATTCACACATATTCTGAATCAAAACACATTCACATAGATTATGAATCAGAACACATTCACCAACATTCTAATTCCAAATCCATATCAAATACCAACATTCAATCAAAACCCATCACAAAACCTTGGATTTCAAAATACATACATAGATCCGCATAATCCGCCAAAAACATCATTAACCCAGGTTGACGTCTTGCAAACACAAATGCATGCATTACAAACACAAATGGATAACATGGCGGTGTCAACTAATAAATCCTTTTCAACAAAGGACATATGCCCATTTCCCTTTGATAGATCATTGTACATGACACCTTTCCCTCACGGGTATGTCATACTGAATCTCCCTAATTACAATGGAAAATAAAATCCGATAGAACATATAAGGGAATTTTCTACCATGTGCATAGATGTCACTTATGACCCCACATATCTTATGAGACTATTTCCAAGAAGTCTTGTAGGAATTGCACTAGAGTGGTTTTAAAGTCTAGACTATGGCATCAAATTTTGGAGTGAACTGGCTGAGAAATTTGTTGAGCAATTCTCCTTCAACATAGACTGCGAGATAAATACAACAACCTTGTGTCACACAACACAAGACAAAGGAAAAAATTTCATCGCTTTCTTCCAGAGATGGAGGACTATAGCCAGTTGGTGTCCTGTTGAGATACCTAAAAAACAAAAAGTCACTATGTTCCAAGAAAACCTTCATCCAAAACTAAGGAGTAACTTAAAGGTACATTGTTGTACATCCTTTTTGGAACTAGTGGAAAAAGGGGTTATAATAGAAAAGGATCTCATTGAAAAAGGAGAACTTAAGACACCGACATCCAATAGAAATCCAATAGTGCAAAATTCCCCCAATGACAGAAACAGATTTTGGTCTCAAAACAAAAACGTCACCAATGATGGGGTAGTTTATGCTAAAACTGTACAAGCAGGACCAATCATCACATTACAAGGACCTAAATCTTCGGCCAACACGCTTAATGTTGTCAATCAACCTTCCAACATGGTCCAAAATACTCAACATCTACAACAACAGAGGAGGTTTCAAAAGCGTGAGTTCACTCCCTTAGGGGAACCCATCGAGTCTATATTCAAACAATTGTTGCAACATAATCTTATACAACTTCAAGAGCCAAGACAATACGATCCAGGACAATTTAAACCAGTTTGGTGGGATGACAATTCCTTTTGTGATTATCATAGAACTAAGGGACATAACCTACAAAGCTGTCACCAACTAAAAAATATCATGCAGGATCTTGTCAAAAAGAGAATTATTGAAGTTAGTGGACAGAAACAAAAGTCATCAAACACTGATCATCAATTTTTTTTTGATCCACTACATGACCATGGGAAAGGAAATGTCCCCAGTTTGAGTAACAAGACCAATATGTCAGCCAACTATGCTAATATCAAGCATGATTATAATAGTGGAAAAATCAAAAATCATCTTTGTGCCGCCGATGAGAATATCAATACCATTACCATCAATAAAACTCCTGAGTGTGTTGTCAACACTTGTCGTACTAAGATCACTATCCAAGGTCCTCCATCACTACAAACACCGAAAACTTCCAAGTTGCACTATAACTTACTTGACCAGTTGGGGAAGACCCCAGCCCAAATCTAAATCTTGGAACTGTTGCGTATCTCCCCTGAGCATTGATCCATTTTAGATAAAGCTTTACAAAACAACACTATCCCAAATGATCTCAATGTCAATCGTTTCCAAGAAATGGTGGGCTACTTGACCAATAATCATCATGCCACATTTTTTGAACAAGACTACGCAACTAAAAAGACAAATCATAATGGCCCATTACATCTTGAAGTCCTTGTTGATGACACCAGAGTTAGATGATTTTTGGTAGACGAAGGAGCAAGGTTAAATCTGTGCACTTTAAAACTGATTAAAGCATTAGGTTTCTCAGAAGCATGCGTAGACACAACCAAAAGTATTGTCATTAAAGACTATGATGATGAGGAATGAAAATCAAAGTGGGTGGTAACACTTCCTATCAGAATTGGTCTTGTAGTAATGGAGACAAAATTTCAGATCTTGGATCTCACCCTTCCATACAACCTTCTGCTAGGAAGACCATGGATTCATGCCATGAAGGAAGTCCCTTCCACATATCATCAATGTCTCAAATTCCCTTATAATGGCACTGAAATAACTATAGATGGTGACCCAGATCCATTCCAATATTACACCAATCTAAAAGAGATACCCCAACTCCAAGTGCCAGTAAACCAAGAGGCTTCATCATCCAATTCATCTCACTATGTTGATCCATCCACACTCACTCGAACATCTATTTCACCTTCATTTCCTACCACTCCTAGGGTTGAGATCCAAGACAAGAATTGTGGAGAATATTACATGAAGACATCTTATTATGTTAACCATTTGATTCCTCCTCATACGGTTTACCTACACCAGTTAGGAGACAATCTATGGTCACTATACACATTCCTCCCACAACAACTTTCACTACACCAGTTAGGAGACAATCTATGGTCACTATACACATTCCTCCCACAACAACTTTCACTAAATGGGGAGAATTAAGCAAAGAAGCCGTAAATACAGAAAATGTCACCTCTTGGCTATATAGGGAAGATAATGAAGAACCTCTCTCACTTGCTCACATTCCTACAGATCTATATGGCAAAGGTTTTACAATCATGTAGAGCATGGGATATAATGGACAAAGTGGTTTAGGCTTAAATCAAGATAGGAGGATTGAACCAATCTTTGTTTCTTAGTGGCCAAAAGGCTTAGGGCTTGGGTTTCAACCGATTCAGATTGGCGTTCCTAGTACCACATCACCCTTAATCGAGGAAGTAAGTGCTTCAGAAGATATTGAGACATCTCATGAACCATTTGACCAACACCACTGTGACTCCCCCGACTCAAACGAATATGAGTGGGATTCCCTATCCTCTACCTCTTCCATGGACCTTGACAAGCTATTTGGAGAACTTGACTTAATGTTGAGATCCTCACCAAATCCATTGAATTCCTGTTCACCAAAGAATATGACAAAAGAGGAATGGTTTAAACATTATTATTGGGAATCACTTGATCCTACCTCTTGGCAACCTGATACATCTATTTCAGATAACCAAACTTGGCATCAGGCCCACCTCTCAATCCACCTAGATCTAAACTAAAGAGAAAAAAGGACTTAGGACAAGACTTTTGTGACCATATGAACAACTCAATCCTTACCTTGACTCCGTTAAAATTTGATAACATCGACAATGATGTTCCCTAAGTTTATCCAAAACTCATTGATTGGGATCAACAAGACCCACCCATCTTAGACATTTTTTAGAATGACAAAGCAATTGATGAGTTCTTGGGATTACGAGAAGGCATACCTAGCGGTGATCACAAGGCTGGTTTTACCATTGACTTGGACAACAAATCATATTTTGGGGAATCTGTTCAACCCTCCAGTCACAAAAATGAGAAAAAGAATAAAAAAGATAAAAAGGACAAGTCTCTAGGTGAAAATTGAAAGGCACCTCTAGACAATGAAAAAGCAAAAATAAAGGACGCATATGAAGGTGAAAACCTCTCTAAGGAACCTAAGGATGGAGGTTTGAACATTCTCCCTGTTGCATAGGAAAATTCACCCATTCCCGTTGAAGAATTAGTAGAAGTCAACATAGTCACAAAGAGAATCCTCAACTGGTTTATTTTGCAGCGTCATTGACCACAAAAGAGCAACCAGAATTCCACAACTTCTTTACACAGAGATAGATAAATTTTTCCTGTCATATGCAGACATGCCTGGGTTGGATCTTGAACTTTTTCTACATCACTTGCCCTTACAACCAGGTGTCAAACTAGTGAAACAGAAATTGAGGAAAATGCACCCACAGATTGCTTTACTAGTCAAGGTAGAACTCAAGAAACTATTAGACGTTGGTTTCATTAGATCAATCGACTATGCAGATTGGATTTCCAATCTTTTCCTAGTCACTAAACCAGTAGGGGGAATCCACATCTACATAGATTTCAGAGATATCAACAAAGCTTTCCCTAAGGATGACTTCCCTTTGCCTAACATAGACATGATAGTGGACATGATAGTAGGGTATGAGATGCTATCCCTTATGGATGGATTTTCAGGGTATAATCGTATCATAATTGCAACTGAAGGCCAACCTAAAACAACTTTCACATGTCCTTGGGGAACGTATTGCTAGAATGTTATGCCCTTCAGACTCAAGAACGTTGGAGCAACCTATCAGTGTGCCATGACCACCATTTTTCACGATCTTGTACACACTCTTATGGAGGATTATATTGATGACCTTATAGTTAAATCCAAGACAAGGGAATAACATTTATAGGTTTTAGACAAGATATTTCAAAGGATAGAGAAGTATAAAGTGAGACTCAATCCCAAGAAATGTGTGTTTGGAGTAAAATCAGGAAAGCTTTTAGGATATATCATTTCCAAACGAGGCATTGAAGTGGATCCAGCCAAGGTAAAAGCAATAATGGACATTCCTCCACCAACTAATCTCAGTGAGCTAAGGAGATTACAAGGGAGACTACAATCCATCAGAAGATTTATAGTGTAGTTAGTAGATAAGACACATCATTTTCAACATTTACTTAAGAAAGGGGTACCATGCATCAATCTAGTGAACAAGTCAGCAATGTCTCTAAGTCAAATCAAACAACTTGCCAAAGAAACAAACAAAAAAAATCAACTAATGTCTACTATAGGATGTGTCCTTCTTGGAAACAGACATCATCAAAATAATCAACCTATGTCTTATTCAGGAAGAGTCCTTCCTGAATACCGATATCAGCAAAACAATATGTCTTATACAGGATGATTCCTTCCTGCATATAGACACTATCAATCAAATCAACATAGCCTTACACAAGTTATCACATCAACGACATCTGACTCAACGTCTTATACGATACATGTCTTTCTAAAACCAGGCTTTATCATGCCTTATATAGATATTCATAACATCGAAACCAGACTCAAAGTCTTATCTGGTATGTGTATCTCCTAAAATCAAGCTCTATCAATCAATCCTTTTATTAATCAAAACAAATCAAACAAACAGATCAAGTTTTGGAAAATATATTATTGGCTTTTTGACTTTATGGCTGATTTATCTTATCATTTCATTTGACTTTATGATGGGAATTATGTTACTAGCTTTCTCAAGGATGTCCCATGAAGGATTTAGAGAAGCAATGATGTATCACAATTCTATTTTCTTTGACTGTTATCTATTGACTATCTTTTATTTTATGATTGGAATCTTCTTACTATCTTTCTCAAGGATGTCCCATGAAGGATTTAGAGAAGCAACGATGTATCAGAATTCTTTTTTTTCTTTGACTGTTGTCTGTCAACTATCCCTTAAATTTGATTTTGAGTCATGTTACTAGTTTCTCAAGGATGTCTCATGAAGGATTTAGAGGAGCGATGACGTCTCATGACCTGTCTTTTATATTGTTTGTTGTCTATGGTTTGTCTTGATAAAAATACTAAGGCAATTGTGCCCTTACTATGAGTTACGACAATCCTTTTATGCGACTGTCTGTTGTTAGCAAGTGGATGACCTTGCACACCTTAATCTATGTCATATCATGGTGTTTTTTTCTATTTGTATTAGTCTCGCCCAATGATGATAAAGTGCAATGCCTTTGGTGATACAATGAAACATTGAAGATTGCTAATACTAACATCCATGTCTTTTATTATTCATCATTCTTTTCGCACTAACATTTCTTCTTTTCTACATCTTCACCACCCTTATCTATTTTCCTCTATCCTTTTTTCCTTCATCTTCTAGTTCTCTCATCGATTTAAAGAGCACACTTATGTTCTTTGAACCTACATGTCCTCTCGAGGGGGCATATCACTACCTCCTCATCATATCTCTCATCCTACTTTTATTGGGGCATATTTTTGATCAATTTTCTTTGACACAACGCTAAAATGACATTATATCAAAGAGGGGCAAATGTAGACACCGAAATCTGGTCTAAGCCTACGACTTCAATATTCTTCATAATTTGTATTCCTCATAGTCATGATTAAATAATGTCAATTATTTAATTATTCTCTAAAGTCTTCATTGCTTTATTAATTAAATAAATCTAATTATTTACTTAATTCACTTTAACTTTAATTCTTATATTAATTAAATAATCTTAATTATTTAATTAACTTGCACTTTTCTTTATTCTACCTGATTAATTAAATAAACGCTTTTTATTTAATTATGTTACTAATTAACCTTATCCTTCTTGTCAAATTAAATAAATTCTTATTTAATTTACCCTTTATCATATGTCAACTATAGTTAAATAAATTATTTATTTATTTAATTATTCATTTAATCCCTTCATCACTTAGTTAAATAAATCTTGAATTAAATGAATTATTTAATTCATAAATTCTATTTTAACGCATTCCTCTATATTTGGATAATTGTGTGGGTTATCTAAGTATTCACTTTGACTCGACTCGACATCTATTTAAATCACTCAGTTAACTCAGGATTTAATGTATGAGTGGCTTTCTCGAGTAATGAAATATTCCCCTTACTTTTTTCCCCAAAATTAGACACACAAACCAGCATCAAACCACTGATTAGCATTAGCTCCAAATGCAAATCAGCATGGAAAGTAACTCTAACCAAGAATTTTCACCAAGATCCCAATGTGGGCGAGGTGATAGCATATGGTCAGAGGATCATTAGGTATAAACTGAACTGAAAGTACAATTCATCTACAAATGCAGGCATCCACAAGGAGTGGGAATACTCCACTTATTTAGTGGGTGAGATTATTACATTATTAAGGCGGCAAGCCAGCCATTAAATCCTCTCTTCCACTTATTTCGTGGGGGGGAAAGCAATCCACACAACCACTTATTTTGTGGGGGGAATTTACAAACAAGAAAGATGTTTATTCTAAAACTCAACCACTCAATTGTGGGAGTGTAATCAAGTATAAATTGCAACAATAAAATGAAATAGTCGTTAGTACTACTAACTAGCTTTACAATGAATAGAAATAGCTACAAATAAGAGAGATAAGCTTCTAGAATGTTCTTTATCCACATTGGCGGTAAACCATCCAGGGGTTAAAGTGTTTGCATTAAAATTCACAAGTAAATGCAGCAATTAAAATGACTGGATTAGTACTACTAATTCACAGCCTTACAATGAAATAAATATGCAATTTACAAGTGTTACAATGATAAAATCAATGCAAATGTTTGAAGGATGATTTCTTCAACTCTAAATCTTCTCAATCACCAAATTACAAGCCAAAATCTGAACTGATATAAATCTGATATGACAAACAGCAAACTGAAAGTATTGAACCAACAACCTATGAAACATCAAAATGCTCAAATCTACCTCAAATCAACTTCAAAGCTCACCAAAATTTAGAGCAGCATTCAAGAAGGATAGACGACCAGCAACCATGAGTTTGTAGGTTCCAAACAATCACCAAACAACAAGTTTGAAACCCAATACAAGCTAATCATTAATGGTACAGCCCTAGAAAAGGTACGACCTTCCTAGAAAAATCCACACTTCATCATAAATTCTGATTTTCTGCAAATAGCATCGCCCTTAGCATAGTAATGGTTAGCTCAAATACCCATAATGAAATAAAATTTACTCAAGGAGCTGTATACAAAAATCATCTTCAGCTGTATGAAAATCAGCAACACAAAATACTGAAAACATCACCAAATTTCTTCACTTTGATGCTCAATATGCACTTCTGCATGAAGCACATCCCCAATAGACCATCTAGGGAACCATAGTTTCAGGCCCGAAGAATGGAGTAAATTTTCTAAGCTTTCCCTTAGCCAGATTCTGGATTTCAAACCAACAACATAACTTTGCTTTCCAAAACATAACATAATCAACTCTTCAAACAACAACAATATATAAGCTTCAGTTGGCAAATGAAGCAACAAGAACTCTTCAAATTCCAAGAAGTTGAATCACTTCAACTTCCAAAAGGGATGCCACCTTTTTGCATTTTACTTTTTGAAATAATAAAATATTACTCAACCTCCTTTAGGCATCCAACTTCACTTTGCAACAATAAAACATTTAATAAATCATTAAATGCACAATTGACCCCCTTAATTGCCCCTCTTTTAAAACAACATGAAGTTATTACTCTTAGGCGTGGGGTACAACTGAGAAACATGAAATTTGACTAAGTATAAACTCAACTCATGAAGAAAACTAAAGCCAAAGCCAAACTGAAACTGATGGATAACAAGATGACTTGAGTTGAACTGTTGATGATGCCACTGCCAAAATTATACTTACTAAAAATAGCCACTGCCAAAAATAGTAAGTTTACCTCAAAACCAATAGAAAGCATAACTGAGCTGGAAGCAAGACTTAATGAAATTGGAAACCCTAAATTCGCACATCTGAGTAGCCTATGGATTTCCAAAAATAGGCTAAAACCAAACGAAGAGCGTATGGCCAAAATGGGGACATTACAGTCTGCCCTTCCCAAAATTTCCTGTCCTCAAGCAATGCCACTACACTCCAAACTGATCCCATCAAAACAAATAGGATCTCAGGGTCCCACGTCCATCTTTGAAAATTCCCACCATGTTGAAGCTACTCCACTCTGATCATCCAGTTAAAACTCTTGTGCCAATTTTTCTCTAACCTCCCTTGTAACTCCAAGAAGTTACCATTCATGAAACTCAAACTGATAAATTGGGAAGGACTGAAATCATAATCAAACACTGTCCTGTGCCTAATAAACTCTAAGGAATTAACATCTGCAATGTCAATGTCAATCATCATTCTAAGAATAATGAAGAATAATCTAAGCAACTCAAAAATATTCTCATCAACATAACTCCTCAAAGCATCAAACTGAATCACAACAAATGTGACTCCATCATAGCTATTTGCAAAGGAATAAACAACTTTTTGCATGGTCATAACAACTACATCATCAAAACTCCTCAAAGAAGAATAATGCCTCCTTTGAGTAACTCTGACATAATCAAGAAGCTTTCTGAAAACTTC
This sequence comes from Sequoia sempervirens, assembly GCA_007258455.2. Lineage (NCBI taxonomy): Eukaryota > Viridiplantae > Streptophyta > Pinopsida > Cupressales > Cupressaceae > Sequoia > Sequoia sempervirens. The sequence goes on from VDFB02167307.1 coordinate 283,946, forward strand.
CACCAATCCCTCCCCAAAAGTCTCAAAAATTTGAACCCAAACAAGCAAGAGTTCGCTGCCTCAAACACTAGTGCAATAAATTGTATAGAGTAATTCATTAGAAAGGAACTTAAACATCATCCAAAATTGATCTGAATCACAATTAAACATCATTTCCCACTTTAGAGGCCATAAACCCTCACTGAAAAGAGATTGTGGAGAAAAAATGAATGTACCAGCTGCCCATGAAATTTGAAATGAACCACTTAAAGTCTGATTTTAGGAAAATCAGCGTGCAAGGAATTGAACAGCTGCTGCAATACTGAAAATCAGCATCCATAATAGCACAACTGCTCATGCCCAAGGCCGGAAACATCCTCTCAAGAAACTCCAACCCAACATTAAACCTTCCTTTGTTCAAAATATCTCTCCAATTCACCAGTTGATGATCAAAAAGATCCATCAAATGATTGGTAAAGATGGGGTCTGCATCAAAGATTCTGAGAATTGAATCCTTATCTCTCCAATTATCCTTTTTTCTACTTGCAACAATCTCCATCAAGCCATGTTGAGAATTCCAAGTGTGAATTCCCAACTGCAAATAATCTCCAACACATTGGGAAGAATTCCCAACATATCTCCAAGAGCCATAGTGAAAGTCTCGAACACACAAATCCATGTAGTCAGTTGCAACCATCAATGCAAAGTTTGAACCTTTCATGACCAGCATTTTAGAATAATCACTCATCAACAATGCACAATCTAGAAACCAAAGGGGCAAGTCTGAAAGTTCTCCCACAATTTGATGCATCTCTCCAAGACCTGGCCTCATCAACCATCTTAAGATAGGTGGTACTCTTCCATTGGTTAATGCTGAGTGAAAACCAGCCAGTTCAAGTTTGAACACCATTAAATGCTCATTTACTATCAATCCCAAGAGAGTGTTGCTTGACATATAGAATGGATCCACCAACATTATCTTATGCTTGACTATAAAATTATGCATGTCAAAAACATAAAACTTCTTACCAATGCCATCCACATAGAAATTGTCAATCAACTCATAATTTAACAAATCATGTGAAGATGGTGGATTGTTGTACACATTCATAGAAACAATATTTCCTTCATCCCTTTCGTTGGTGTCTTCATAGAATTCATGCACATCTTCTTCAACTTGAAGATGCCCATCATTAGTTGCTGATCCATAGAATGTAACGTGATGAATACCACACACATTACCAGTCATCACATCTAGCTCATGGCTGCAAGCTATCCCTTCTTGAGGCAAATTCTCTTCCCAACTCAAGAGTTCATACTCTTGATTTACCTTCCAATCACTATCAACATATTGAATCTCTTTGGCATTATGCATTGTTTCAACATTATGGAGTTCATTAATTCCTTCAACTATTTGCTTGATCTCCATTAGCCTTGTATTAGCTTCTTGTTCCATAAGTGTGGCTGCCATAGATGATTGATTTTATGCTTTGCAAAAAGAGTGATGAGCTAAGGTAAGATCAAGGCAAAGACTATCAACCTCTTTCTCCTTCTCTTGATAGGCATCATAGGTTTCCTCAACAAACTTAATGGCATCATCCCTATCTGAAAGCAAATGCAAATAATCTATTTTTATTGATTCCAATGCTTCTTTGATGGTTCACACCTTGGAAAGAGTGTCTCCACCCTTAACGCCATTATGCCTCTCTTCAAACTGAAGCTCCCAGTAAAGTTCTTCAATACAATTGTGTGTGCTATAAAATCTTGATAACACCTTAAAAAATTTCTCTTCTGAAACCAATAAGTTATCCTTCAAAACTTGCATCTCTTTAGACCCTTGATCATAACCAGCAAAGAAGCTTTGCTCTTTGAACATCAACTTTTCTGATTTGCTTTCATTGGCAAGATTTTCAAAATTAGCTTCTTTACAAACCTCTTCACTACATAACTCCTGAATAGAAGGCATGTCAGTAACTTCAAGAAAATTAGTATTTCCATTTTTACCTTTCAAGTTCTCATACCCTTCTTGTGTGTCAATCTGAAAGGCACCCAAACCATTTTCTGACCTTAAAACATTCTTCTTTTCAACATAAGAATTCATGTTCTCATTCGCCTTTGCTGCAACTTCTCCTTCAAAAATCACTTCATTACTTGCAATGCAAACTGATTTTTGAACTTCATCAGGATCAAAGGGGAATTTATCCCACTCTGGTTCTTTATCATACTTTGGTGACATCAAGCCCAAATCCCAAGTGTGAAAAGTTTGATTGTAATGATCAACAAGAAAGAAATCATCATGCTCCTTTTGGATTGTTGACTTTTTGAATGAATCACTTCTCATTCCACTCAAACTGAAATCTTCATCAGTAACTTCCTCCAAGAGTTTAGTTTGATGATCAAGCTCAATACCGCCTTTCCCACCATCATCATACTGAATATAAGAGTCATCAAAGCTGGCTGCTTTGATTACTTTATCATTTTTATCTTCAACAAATCCATCATGAATAAGTATGTTGCTGATTTCTTCATTAGCAGCCCAAGGAATACCAAAGAGGTCTTCTTGGCTACTTGTCAAAAGTTTATCTTGTGAAAACTCTTGAGAGGTTTGAACAGCAGCAAAAGGGGAATAATCTTCCACCAAATCCTCAACAAGAAGAGGTATAAACACATCGGAATCACCACGAACATCATCACCATGGTAATGATCATAAGTTGGTTCAAAGACACCATTAGTATCTTCATCTTGCTCTTCTTCAACGAACTTATCCCACACAACAGTACTTCCATCATCTTCTGTGAAGCCATTTTCCTCGAGATCTTCATTAATTGAATCCTTATTAGGACCCAAGATTGTTGTTATGTTCTTTGTACCAAAACAATCTTCATTTTTTTCAAACTCATGCAAGTCTATGGGTGTATTTTGGCACTCTATCTTAATATCCTCATTTTCCAAGGTATCTTCATCAACCACACTATCATTTGGAACCAAAAGTTGCACCTTGCGTGTGTCTTCTTCACCACTTGTTGACTGATTTTTCTCTTCAATTTGCTTACTTGTGGGCTGCAAACCCTAAACAGATCCTTTTGCTTCTTCCTTCCTTGATTCTTCAACCATGGCAAGTTCTGCTTCTCTTTTAATTTTTTTCTTGATGTAATTGACCACACCCACTTTTCCAAGATACCTAATCAACACACAATTCAAGTAGTAATCAAAAGAAACATCATTTTTCAACTCATCTAACATACTCTGATATTTTGCGTGAAATATGGAAGCATCATGTTCACATTCTCTCCTGAACTGTTCAGCAAATCTGTTGATGTCCATTGTGGCAACACTATTTTTTTTTCTCCCCAATAGGATGGTAGGAACTTCTGCTCTGATACCACTGAAATATTCCCATTACTTTTTTCCCCAAAATTAGACACACAAACCAGCATCAAACCACTTATTAGCATTAGCTCCAAATGCAAATAAGCGTGGAAAGTAACTCTAACCAAGAATGTTCACCAAGATCCCAATGTGGGCGAGGTGATAGCATATGGTCAGAGGATCATTAGGTATAAACTGAACTGAAAGTACAATTCATCTGCTGATGCAAGCATCCACAAGTAGTGGGAATACTCCACTTATTTAGTGGGTGAGATTATTACATTATTAAGGCAGCAAGCCAGCCATTAAATCCTCTCTTCTACTTATTTCGTGGGGGGAAAGCAGTCCACACAACCATTTATTTTGTGGGGGGAAATTTACAAACAAGAAAGATGTTTATTCTAAAACTCAACCGCTCAATTGTGGGAGTGTAATCAAGTATAAATTGCAACAATAAAATGAAATAGCTGTTAGTACTACTAACTAACTTTACAATGAATAGATATAGCTGCAAATAAGAGAGATAAGCTTCTAGAATGTTCTTTATCCACATTGGCGGTAAACCATCCAGGGGTTAAAGTGTTTGCATTAAAATTCACAAGTAAATGCAGCAATTAAAATGACTGGATTAGTACTACTAATTCACAGCCTTACAATGAAATAAATATGCAATTTGCAAGTGTTACAATGATAAAATCAATGCAAATGTTTGAAGGATGATTTCTTCAACTCTAAATCTTCTCAATCACCAAATTACAAGCCAAAATCTGAACTGATATAAATTTGATATGACAAACAACAAACTGAAAGTATTGAACCAGCAACCTATGAAACGTCAAAATGCTCAAATTTACCTCAAATCAACTTCAAAGCTCACCAAAATTTAGAGCAACATTCAAGAAGGATAGACGACCAGCAACGATGAGTCTGTAGGTGCCAAACAATCACCAACAGCAAGTTTGAAACCCAATACAAGCTAATCATTAATGGTACGGCCCTAGAAAATGTACGGCCTTCCTAGAAAAATCCACACTTCATCATAAATTCTGATTTTCTGCAAATAGTATCGCCTTTAGCATAGTAATGGTTAGCTCAAATACCCATAATGAAATAAAATTTACTCAAGGAGTTGTATACAAAAATCATCTTCAACTGTATGAAAATCAGCAACACAAAATATTGAAAACATCACCAAATTTCTTCACTTTGATGCTCAATATGCACTTCTACATGAAGCACATCCCCAATAGACCATCTAGGGAACCATAGTTTCAGGGCTGAAGAATGGAGTAAATTTTCTAAGCTTTCCCTTAGCCGGATTTTGGATTTCAAACCAGGGGCATAACTTTGCTTTCCAAAACATAACATAATCAACTCTTCAAACAGCAGCAATATATAAGCTTCAGTTGGCAAATGAAGCAACAAGAACTCTTCAAATTCCAAGAAGTTGAATCACTTCAACTTCCAAAAGGGACGCCACCTTTTTGCATTTTACTTTTTGAAATAATAAAATATTACTCAACCTCCTTTAGGCGTCCAACTTCACTTTGCAACAATAAAGCATTTAATAAATCATTAAATGCACAATTGACCCCCTTAATTGCCCCTCTTTTAAAACAACATGAAGTTATTACTCCTAGGCGTGGGGTACAACTGAGAAACATGAAATTTGACTAAGTATAAACTCAACTCATGAAGAAAACCAAAGCCAAAGCCAAACTGAAACTGATGGATAACAAGATGACTTGAGTTGAACTGTTGATGATGCCACTGCCAAAATTAGACTTACAAAAAATAGCCACTGCCAAAAATAGTAAGTTTACCTCAAAACCAATAGAAAGCATAACTGAGCTAGAAGCAAGACTTAATGAAAGTGGAAACCCTAAATTCGCACATCTGAGTAGCCTATGGATTTTCGAAAATAGGCTAAAACCAAACGAAGAGTGTATGGCCAAAATGGGGACATTACAAGTAATCTCTTCATCATATCATTCAGTCATCTAGTTCTAACTCGTTTGTGTGTACATGTGTATTAATTAAATATCTTTATTTAATTAATTAAATCTTGTGCATGCATTCAAACAAAGAGTTGCTTTAATCCATCTTTATCTTTGTCATGCAAAGACTATTCTTCTGTTTTTGAATACCAAACTCGAAGATTAAATCATTTATTTAATCTTTATTTCTATTTCTAGTTTTTATCACTCATGTCACTACTAACAGTTATCATAATGCATGTCTAATCTTTTGATCTCAACCGTTCGTTGATATTTCGATCCTGACCTGTCATTCGAATGATCAATTTTCTATAAATTGATCTGTCTTTCATCATTTCAATCTCTCTCGAAATCTTATGACTTTTGGAAGCATATCTATTATTTGAATCTTCGATGTTTTGCTAAATCACTATTATAGGCTATACTTGCACAAGAGAAATCTGAGGGAAATTATACTACAACGGCAAAACGAAGAAGGGAAATCGAGGTTATACATGGAATTACGTAGATATTGGGTGAGATTGTTCAATTTATTTACGTTTTAGCTTTCCTTTGTTCTCTGTTGTTTAGCTTAGATTGCATTAGAGCTTAGATCGCATTGAGTGTTTGTTGTTTAACCTTTCTTTTGCATTTTCTAGATGTTACAGGAACTTTCTCCTCTCTCATATCTGAGACCTCGCTTGTCACCATCATTCCTCTGACCTTTAATCAATTCATCAAGCTTGGCTGAGCTAATCTTGAACTTCTCCTTGTATTCATTTGCAGTAGCAAGTTCATCTCTGAGATCAACAATGTGCTTTTCAAGCTCTTCCTCATTGTGTTTGGTTTGTTCTAACTCAAGTTCCAACTGAATGAATCCATCAGTAATTCGGCTGCATTCTTCAAATTTCTCTTTCAGGGATTGGGAAATTTTTTCTTCATTCTTCTTTCTATCTTCAATCTCCTTAGTCATCCTCATCATAATAGATTCCATCTCATGCTTCAGAACTGCATTGTCCCTGGCAAAATTTTCAAATTCATCTGTCTTTTCCTGCTTGATTTGATCACAGAGTTCCCTTCTCTTCTCTCTAGACTTGTTAATTTTATCTTTCAATGACTCAATGAATCTCTCAACATTCATGATATTTTCTTGTAATTCTTGGACTTCTAATTTTTCCTGATCAAGATAATTTACGGCCACCATAATTTGTTGTTGAAGACTGCTTGAATCCATTGAAACACTTTCCAAGATCTTCCCCAAGCTTTTAAGCTTCTTCCAAGGAACTAAGCTCTGAAACCAATTGTTGGAATCAAGCAACACTAAGAGGGGGGGGTGAATCAGTGTTGTGCAATTTTTAACCTTATTAATTTGATTCTTAAAGTGATGATAACATTCAATCAAAATAACAGATATTTTTACGTGGAAACCCTGTTAGGGGAAAAACCATGGTGGAGGTCAATCCACAATATGTTCTGAGTATACTCAAAAGAAATGTTTACAAAATGAGAATTCACTTGCATTTAGGCGCATTGTCAAGAGCTCACTGCTCAAAATCAAGAAGGCTCACTGCCTTACAAAATTTTGGAATACTTCCAAAGATTTGAACTGAGAAAGTAGCATCTACAAATGCTTGATTATAGTTCTGATTAGGCTCAACAATTAAATTATGCTCCTTCAAACTGATTATGCTCTTCTGCTCTGTTTTGCATCAACTCACTACAAAAATCCTTAATGTGCAAGTGAAACTGCACATAATCACTCTACTAACCTTCTGACATTCACAACATACACCAACTCATATCAAACACACACCAAAATGATATAACTGATCACTTATATATATCTGCTACAAAGGATTTGATCGCTTCATGTCGACTTCAACAAAATAAGTAAATATTCACAAACTGTTCGGCTCGAATCATCCATAATATTTAATGTGAATCCACAAGAGTCGACCACAGCATGGTGAGGACCCAAATTAAAATGTTCGAACACAAAAAACACTTAAACAATAACTCCTCAAATATCCACAACACACTATATTCACCAAGTCGGCCTTTATATACTGATGAAAAAAAAATTAAACCAAACCTTCTAGCTTACACCCAAATCAATAGGAGGCACCAAGATTTGCAGATAACATAGATTATTCATCGAACAATACTCCCTGAGATCCACAACACAAAATAATAACAGAAAATCTGCATATGAATCAAAGAACATGAAATTACCGGATGCTCTATTCTAACTTAGCAGATAATCACTGATCTTCAATCTATCTGCCGGTATGAGCAAAATGCAAGGTGCGGATCGACTAGCTGACAAGGGTTGCCATCAATGACAACACCATAAATCATGTGTAGTGTCTCTTTCCAACACACTTTTGATTTTATTTTTTCTCTTGGTTTTGGTCCATCTGCATGGTCTTGCAAGAAGCAAACCATTATTACATTATCATCTACTAATCTTGAGTATTGAGGAGTAGTTCCTGCTATCTTGGAGGTACTATGACTTTGACTGCTTATGACAAATTCTGGTCTTCCACTTGATCATCCTACTATACTTTGGTGTGATAACCAAAGTGTCATTCACATTTCATGCAACCCATTTGTGCATCAACAAACAAAGAAAATTGAGATTCATATTCACTTCATTCGATAACTTATCCAGGATGGTGTTCTATCCTTAGAGTATTTGTGTATTGAGGATCAGGTTGCAGGCATCTTCACTAAACCTTTAGCATTATCTCACTATATTGTGTTGTGCCAATTGCTTGGGGTGAAGGAAGTTTTACTTGGGGGGTCCTGAGTCCTCCTTCCTTTGTATATAGTTATCTTTTTTGGAGAGAGTTTTATCCCACCGAGTTTTCTCCTTTAATTTGTTTGTGAGACTTTTATTTTGTACATGAGTACCTCATCGGGCCTTATTTTTGAGACTCATCTTTTAGTGAATTACTCCCTAAGTATCACTTAAGGGGGTGTGTTAGTGTGAAAAGTGTCTTTATGCATCTAGTTATCTTTTATTTAGTTCCTACACGTAGTAGTCCTATCACACTAGCTTAAGTTCAGGTAGGGGTTTAGTTGTCTCACCTCATAGACACTTGACACATACCTTCACACTTGTCCCAAGTTTTATACATGTGTCACATCACTTGGAGGGTTAGTTAGTATTTATGTTTCACCTTCCTACCTCCTCCTTGTCCTATATATACAAGGACTGATCATTGTATTCTACAAATTCTATGACAGTTATTTGGATTTTTCATTGTGCTTGATTCGTTTCATGGTAGTTTTTAAAATAGAGAGAAAATTGTAAAGATTAAACCATTGTTTAACAACAATAAAAAACAATAATAGTAAATATTATATTTCTTCTGGGTGAATTACAATGTGCATTGCAAATGCTTAAAAAGCATTTCATTCTCGTGAATTACATTCCCATGAATAAACACCCAAATTCCCTTTCAGAAATAACTTCCCAGAACTAATTAATTTATTTATTACTAACCTAACAACTAATTTTCTAAAAGAAAACTTTAAATTTACTAAATGTAAAGTTTAATTTCCAACAACCCCCCCTTAAATTTTACATAATAAAAACAAAATTTAAAAGTGTAAACCTTAAATTCCTACTTATCCCCCCCTTAAGGTTTACAACACAAAAATAAAAACCAAAATTTTGTATCAGCATCAACCTAAAATTCCTAGTCTAGGAAAATGATCTAACTAGCCATCCCTGCACCAACATCATCCCAAACTCCTTTGTCTAGGAAAATGTCTTGAGCATCAACCCAAACTCCTCATGTCTAGGTAAATGTTCGATTACCAGCTCTTCATCAGCATTGATCCAAACTCCTCTTGTCTGGATTACCAACTCTTCATCAGCATCAATCCAAACTCCTCATGTCTAGATAAATTTCTGGATTACCAACTCTTCATCAACCTTGATCCAAACTCCTCATGTCTAGATAAATGTCTAGATTACCAACCAACTGTGAATCGAGACTAACTCCATTATCCACAGTAACACACCTGCAAAAATATGGATCAAGACATACTCAATCATCCAACAACACAACTCTCTAGGTTTGTGGATTCAATTATCCACATACCAATAAACCACTTCATGCCCCATCTTGCTCCTAAAAGGACTTGAGATGAAACAAAATTTTCTTCTCATGCAAAATATCATCCCTGAGCGAGAAGCTAACTCGGGATGACAATTGTCCTCCTGCCTCTATTTCCTCCAGCCTCCAATATAATCTTGTTACACTCTAACTGTGAAATGTAACATTAAAAACTTTGAAGGTCCTCTTACATGTAACATAGATGAAAAAAGTATAGACATTATATGTATCCATGTTTAAAATGGGAATTGAGTGTCGGATTCAACCGATAATGCACTCTTTTACAATATAACTATTTTCAACAAGAAATTATATTAAACCCATGAAGCAATTTATGCTATCAAAATAAATCCTTTTTACAAATATTTTACCATCATTGGATAAAACTTGTAAATCTATTTACAGCAATAAATAATCCAAAGAGTTTAAACTGAACACCTCCAAATTCTAAACTAACTCATACCTGTTGCAAGTCTTTGATTTCAAATATTTTAAATTTTCCCTGCAAACACCACCTACGCAACACCAAAGAACTTTCAATTATTTTGGCAAATACTTCTACAATGAAATTACAATCTACACAACCTCTTCAAGTGCCCAGCAGATTTATCACATCATTATTCTCATTTTGTTTCCCAACCTTTGTTATCCCTGGCTGCAAAATAAATGTAAAAACATTTGCAATATAATCTTTATTCAAAACTTCCCCATAAACTCTCTGCACAGGTTGAATTGCCTGCTCTGATACCAATGTTAAAATAGAGAGAAAATTGTACGGATTAAACCATTGTTTAACAACAATAAAATACAATAATAGTAAACATTATATTTCTTTCAGGTGAATTACAATGTGCATTGCAAATGCTTATTAAGCATTGCATTCCCGTGAATAACCACCCAAATCCCCTTTCGGAAATAACTTCCCATAACTAATTAATTAATTTATTACTAACCTAACAACTAATTTTCTAAAAGAAAACTTTAAATTTTCTAAAAGAAAACTTTAAATTTACTAAATGTAAACTTTAATTTCCAACCGGTAGTTTGAATATTGCATTCATTATTTGCTTCTCTTACAATAAGTTGATGATTATGAAGAACTTATTCATTAATTTATAATAAAAATATTTGACACTATAATATTTCTTATCAAATTCTATAAATTTATACTTCTCGAGATGTGCAATTTGGGTATTCATTGATTTTATATCTAGATGCTATCAAAGAGGAAATTAATAAATGAAAAATATCAAAATATTATTCATGAAATGACAATTGAGGTTGAACATATTATTGGAGACAAGGATTCTTCTTCAAAGATAATTAAACACAATTGAATTCAAGTCAACTTTAAGCTCAAACATAATATTTAAATATAAGGCGACTTATATTTAATTAGTGTAACAAAATAGTTAATGGGATATATTTTGTATACCCATTTGAGTATTTGATATTTTTAATTTTTTTGTGAAGTATTATATGGATAGTTAAGTGGTCACAAGAGAAAGTGAATCATTTTTACCTATATATTATATAGTTAAAACATTAGAAATGGTTTTTTGTAATGGGTGTATGAGAATGTACTTATACTTTGGGATTTTTTAATATTAGAGAACAATAAAACTTCATATTAGAACTTTGAGTTTCATCTTATGTTTGTTAGTCTTCTCTTATATTAGATGTAATTGTTATAGTCTAGAATTTTATTTTATAATTTACATATTTGATCATAAATATTATCAAATTCTAAACCATTCTCTTGGTGTAATTTAATCAAAATCTACTTGCTATTTGAATAAATTTACACTTCCATTCTATTTTTATAATTTTTTAATAACCCTCTCTCAAAAATTTCAAATACCTCAAAAAATCCCCAAATACTAATTATAAATTGTATAATTTTAAAAAATATTTTAGCTTTCAGTAAATAAATATCACCATCTTGAGGAGGGGCTTTTACACTAATAACTATTGGTTATTGGAAAATTATAATTCACTTACCAATACATGTAACATGACTTATCCATATGCATAATCACCTTGCATTATAAGCAAACTATCAAAGGTTGTTGACCTACTTCTCCTTAATCATGTACATGCCTTTTTACACTACAACCAAACACTACCCATGGATTATAGTAGAAAAGAAAAAATCCTAATGGATTCTAGCTACTTATTATACCTTTAGAAATCTACCAAAAATTTACCATGCCCTTGATCATCATTGCATTTACTTCAACAAGACCACAATTTTACTTGTACTCTCATATTCACTTGAAATAACATACCTACAATCGAGAAATTGTGATTTCTCCTTCATGAATTTTAGTTGGGAATGTAAAAATACTAAACTTATACAAGTATATGTGCTACACCATAATACCTAAAACTCATTGTATCCTACCAAAACTCATCATAATAGTTTACTAGTCTACCAAACAATTGTTAGCAGAGCATCAAATCCTTTCTCTTAAAACCTTACTAGGAAATCTATGCATTTGAAAAGAATTCCAAAGTTCCAACAACCCATATCTATTACATAAGCCATCTTCCTCCTATCATTATTGAATTTTCCTTACCCCTCGAGCTCACCCTTGATATACATCTCCCACTTATGTTCTTCCTAGTTTTAAACCTTAATTTTTCATCTTTTTCCCTTTCACCTCAACTCATGCTTCTCGTCTCATTTGAGCTCCTTCTACACTTCCACCTTTACTACCTACTCTTGATACTCCATATATTATATTATCACTCACCATATAATTCCTTCTCATCCCCCTTCATACCCCACACCAACCTATCTTTTTTGTTAAAGATATTCTCTGAACCCTGCCCATTACCATCCCACCCTACTTATTACCATATTGTGCTAACATACCCTAGATATATACCATAATTTACCATACATATATATCGATAAGGTTTGAATAGTAGACCTCTTCTATTATTTCATCCTCTCAATTCTATTTTGTTATCACTTCCTAAATTGACCACCACTAACTTTTCTTTATTATCTATCATTATTTTTGTTGATCCTTCCTTGATTGTTACTACTTTCAAGGTTCCCACCACTTCATCCATATCCCATTCCATGCCAATTTATGAAACCCTTATCTATTATTTAAACTCTTTACATCTTGATAGTTCTTCCCTTCTTTTTGTTGACTATACTATGACCACTATTATTGAAACAACCTCCACCCTCCGTATCATTTCTCCACCACTTAATATTATGGTTGAATTTTTTTCCAAAATCTCACCCCTATATTCTAGCTTCATCCCTAGTGTTGACATGGATTTTGTTGTCTATTGATATAGAGTTCAAGCATGATGACCTTATGGTTGATGAGGTCTCACCTAGTGGTGATGCTTAAATACCTTTATCTTTACCCTATTTTGTACAAACTCATTCATTATTAATCTTTATGTTTATTTTTATTTTCCCTTGTTATGTGGATGATATAGTATATATTTCAACACTTGGAGGTAAAACATTTGATCCTACTTATTATACTCTTATCTCTTTCCTCTATTTGTTATTTATCCTAACTAATATTTTTATAAACTTTATCTATCCTCTACCAACTATGTTTGGGGATGATGTAGAGAATTGGGGATTTACACTCCCTCTTAATGTTGACCCTGAAATGAAGAAAATAGGGGTTCCTTCTTTTAGGAGATGGAACACAAAAGGGGGTTTAGGACCTTCTTCCTATTTCCTTATATTTCATTCAAGGAAACTTTAGAGATCTCAATCTAGGGATGGAATTAGGGAAAGAGATCTGCAATAAGGTGTCCTAGGGGTGTGATTAAAGACAAAAGGGGGTTCACCACCAAGCAAATGCTTAGAAAGAAGAAGATGCAAATGATATGCAAACCTAACTATGCAACCTAAGATATGAAACTGAAAAATTAGAATAATGAACTGAGAAAGGACAGAGGGGCACCTAGAAAACTGAAGATGCTTGAAACAAGGTCCACACTCCCGAAATTATGACTTTTGAAGCACACTAGGACTCATATGCCAATAGGGGCGATTTAGTCCCAATTTAGGGTTTTAGGCCGAAACCGGAATCTAAAATTGTTGAACCAAGATATACATAAAAAGCTTGAAATCTGGTATAATGGGACTCATACACCACAAGTGGTGATTTAGTCCTAGTATCAAGGTTGATTTGAAACTTTGATATCCTCTAGTGGTTTTATGTAGCTTCTCTCCCTTCCAATCTCTGACTCTGAAACACTGAATTCTAACCTATAGATGACTTTTTGTGATCCTGCAATGTAGATAACAACTTTAACAACTTTGCAACTTTGACAACTTTCTCCAATCTTTCTCTTCAATGGATCTTCAACCTAGATCTACAAATCACACATCAAAGAGAGGGAAAAATATTGTTTTGTTAGTGGATAGGGATTGCCTTGGTCAAACCTGATTTTGGTAATCAAACCTTGAAATGAAATCAAATAGAATGAAGGAAGGATGAATGAACAAATATGCTATGTTGAAACTCACCAAACTCTTCAACAAAAGGCTACAATCTTGTATGTAATGGCTAGCATGAATGTAGATCTTGACTCTTTATTATATGTTATAGATCTTGACTTGAATGCTTGCTTGAATCATAAGATACCTACATCACAAATGTTAGCTCAAAAACAAACATGGTGCATGATGACTTTGACATGATGCTTGAATCTTGAATGTAGCTCCAAAATACCTTATAATCAGCTCTTGAATGCTCTTGAATACTCTTGACCACAAATTTTCTATCATGCTTGAATACTTGAATTGCTAGATCTTGTTAGGATAAATTATGTGAAATAACCTTGTATTTGTACTTGTTTATGCTAAATTTCTTGAAATTGCAACACTACAAGCCGACATCAGATCTAGGAGAATAAAAACCTACCAAGAATTGAATTCAAAATTAGGTCCAAGCTAAGCAGACGCATACGCCAATTGGGGTGTATGAGTCCCAGTAGGCTAAGCTTCAGACACAAATTTCAAGAAAGGTTAAGTTTTATGCTAAATTCAAGTTTATGCCCCAAAAATTAGGTGGGACCCATATGCCCAAGGTGGTGTATGAGTCCCAGATCACTAAATTTGGGCCATACAAACCAAAAACATTAAATTATGATTGGTTACTTGATGTGTTTCAAGATTATCCTCAGAAAGATGCATTAAATAAGGCTTGTGGATGCAAAATAGGACCAAATAAGGCATAAAGAAGCCTAATTTTAGTAGGGAAGGACCAAACAAGTGTGAAAATGTAGAGGGATACATTTTCCTACACTACATTTAGCCCCCACTTTATTGAGAGGATGAACTTGCTTCAAGCTCACACTAAAGTAGACAAACTCGCATCAAGAGGGGTCTAAGTGTACCAATGCTAGTGAGATAGGACGACATCGATCAAGAAGAATGATCAAGCCCCTAAGATCAAGATCCTATGGTAAACCAACATAGGCACAAAATAAAACACATGAAAATGATGTAAGGAGCAACAACAAGATACAAGCATACACTGCCAAAGACAAAGAGAAAGAAAGATAAAAACAAAAGGGGTGGATCAAGCTTTGACTGTTTGTCCCGCATGTTGTGGATTAGATCTAGGTTGTTTGTCCAAGAATTTTTACTAGTGGAACATGATGTCCACTATGCAAACCAAACACAAGGTCTAGTAGAACCTCTGGTCATCCATTAGGTGAGCCCCCAGTGAAACAAATACTCACGTCGTCAGTATGCACTCACATAGACAAGCAAGTGTCTATGGGAATGTCACTCCTAAGTTCAACTCCCATACGCTAACCATACCAAATCTATACCTCCTGATAACTTTGATAAGGCACCACGCAACATGAACAACAAGAATTCATGATGCAAGCAAAACTTCATATGCTTGATAGTCATGAATAAACAAGATGGCACCATAGGCAAGCAAAGTATCTTATGCAAGGTGGCCATATAATAGTTATTGTAAATGCAAAATAGTGTAAGGTACATTCAAAGTATTTTTGCTTAGTTCATGTAAGGTCTTAACTTAGGGAAAATTGTGTCTAATGTCTCCAAGAGAGGATGAATCAAAGAATAGAAGATTCACAACTTAGGGGATGCACTATATCGCATCAAGCCACTAAGAGGAATATAATATGCTAAGAAAGATCATGCTCTTGAAGGGCATCATACCCAATGTCACCAAAAAGTGACAGATGCATCGCATGAAGTAAGAAGACTACATAGTGAAACATGAGTCGAAGTATGCAAAAGAATAATGCCAATGTATGCCCCCACTTTAAAGAAATTGTTAAATACCATGTTGTGAGCAATAACTTTAAAGTAGCAAATGATAAATGCTAACAAAAAGAGGACATGAGAGCTTATTTGGAAATCCCTATGCCAAGTCATATGTTTCCAAATAAAGCTATGTCATGAAAATGGGTTTCCCCCACAATGAAATCCCAAAATTACACAAGGGATCCACAGATTCAAGGTCAGTATGTCTTTTCTACAATGTTGTTATAGAGCTCAGAACTCTCATCATTCCCCAAATACTCATGGAACAAGAAGAATGACACAAAGAGAGCGAAAATAAAGAAAATCCTTTCAGGTCAACATGGAAGAGACCTAAATGTCTCGACGCCTTGTGTCATCCCCAAAAGGAAAACACAAGACAAAGAAAAGATAAAGGTTTACGACATAAAGAAGAATGTAGGTACAAATAGAGGAATGTCACAAAGAGAGAGATACATCAAACATAACAGCATAGGGAGATCACATTACGTGCATGCAATCACATATATAACATGAAAAAGAAAATAATGCAAAAGACAAGTAAGGCACGTGTGATTTAACCTATAGTGGGTCGCCTACATCCCAATCTTGTTCATTATATACAGAAGGTGGAAAAATATCCAAAGGAACAATGACAAATGTGTTACTAGGACAAGGCTATCTAGTTTTTTCCCCCATTGAGTGCAAGACAAGAATGAGCTGAGGTAGGTGATGGGAAAGATCTCCTTGCATTTTGAAATGATTTGAAATGAATGTAAAGCATGTAATAGTGAGAATATTTTGATCCTACAACTATTACATGGCAAGGAGTGGAAGGGAATTACATGCAATCAATTGATAATGATCATCATCATCAAAGTGAAAATTACTCAATATCAATTTTAATGCACAACACTCGTCAGTAAAATGCCCAAGAGTTGTATGAAATGCACAATAGTTCATGTTTTTCTTGGGTAGGTTGCTTTTACTATGAGGTGGAAATCTAATCCAACCTTTCTTAAGGAGTTCTTCCATTTTTCATTCAATTTCTATTTGAGTTTGTAGGAATGGTAACTATTTAAGTTTGTAAGGCCTTTGTTGCTTGCTAGATTCACCAATTTCTTGAGTTAGATGTTGAGGAGGAGGACCTAAGACGATCCTATCATCCTTATCATCGTTACGAGGCATTAGTTTTTCTTTAGGAAGGAGGATACTTATGTCAAGAGGAGGATCTTGATATCCTAACCCTTTAGTATCTTCAATTGGTATTTTCTCTAAGAGTTTATGTATTTCATGTTCATTTCTTCTATCACATCCTTGTTTACTTAATATTGTATATCCTTTTCCATATGTCTCTTCTAGGTTGATGGGAGTTTTGGTCACTTTGTTAACATAGGATGGTTGAATGTTTGCTTGATTAGAGGAACTAGATTCACCTATTTTAGGGAACTTAGGCTCATCTTGTGTTTCAATTTCAGGATGTAAAAGACCAAACATCTCAAGAGTTGTTGGTTGTTTCATAGAAGGATAAAAGGATGTGTTAGTCTCTAGGTTGTTAAGGAAATCATTTATGAAGTTTTTCATGTTGTCATCATCTTCTCCAATGATGTCAACATCATGAGGAGGACATGCATTATGAGTTGAGTGAGTATGAGTGAGTTCAATCTCATTAGGATCATTTCCAAAGGCACAACTAGACACATCTACTAATGACTTCAAGGACATCAAAAGCTTACCAAAGCACATATCCATGATGAAATGCAATATAATAACCTAGAATAAAATGTGTAAATTCAAAGAAATGCACAAAATGAACTAAGTTAAGCTAGATGCAATGAAATGAATGAAACAAAAACTCAATAAACTGAAACATAGATCTAACAACAACAAATAGAAGCACGAAAATAGGGTTTTTAATGTTGTAAAATGCAATTTCAGATCTAACGCGGGACTAAATCGCCCAGAGGGGTGTATGAGTCCTAGTTAGGTTTTTTCAAGGGTTCAAATGATGGAAAAAAGTCCACGCAGAATACCTAGAAATCAGGTAAAACCACCTGTACTAGGACTAAATTTCCTAGAAGGGTGTATGAGTCCTAGATTAGGGTTTTGACACTAATTTCAGCATAGTGAATGTTAGGTTTTCTGGTTTGAATGATGTCTAAACTATGTGTAATTATAGATTTAAAATGAAATGTAATAATGCAAGATGCAAAAATGTAACCTATATGCACTTTCACTAATGCCAAATTTAGAAACCCTAGATGCCAATTAACTAATGCAAGACCTAATGCAAAGTTAATGTAAGCTAGATCTAGGACTATGATGTAATCCAAATCTGAAATAACATGTCTAAAGGATAGGTTCACCAAAATGAATTGAGGGAAAATAGGGGTTCTACCTTTTAGGAGATGGAGCACAAAAGGGGGTTTATGACCTTCCTTTTTCCTTATATTTCATTCAAGGAAACCTTAGAGATATAAATCTAGGAATGAAATTAGGGAAATAGATCTGCAATAAGGTGTCGTAGGGGTGTGATTAAAGACAAAAGGGGGTTCACCACCAAGCAAAGGCTTGGAAAGAAGAAGATGCAAATGATATGCAAACCTAACTATGCAACTTAAGATATGAAATTGAAAATCAAAATAATGAACTAAGAAAGGAAAAAGGGGCAACAAGAAAACTAAAGATGCATGAAACAAGGCTTGCACTCCTAAAATTATGACTTTTGAAGCACACTGGGACTCATACACCAGTAGGGGTGATTTAGTCCAAGTTTAGGGTTTCTGGCTGAAACAAGAATCTAAAATTGTTGAACCAGGATCTATAGAAAAAGATTGAAATTTGGTATATTGGGACTCATATGCCACAAGTGGCGATTTAGTCCCAGTATCATGGTTGATCTAAAACTCTAATATCCTCTAGTGGTTTTGTGTATCTTATCTCCCTTCCAATCTCTGAGTTTGAAACACTTAATTCTGACTTGTACATGACTTTTTGTGATGTTGCAATGTAGATAACCACTTTGAAAACTTTCCAACTTTGACAACTTTCTCCAATCTTGCTATTCAATGGATCTTCAACCTAGATCTGCAAATCACACATCAAAGAGATGGAATTTTTTTGTTTTGTTAGTGAATAGGGTTTGCCTTGGTCAAACCTTTTTTTGGTTATCAAACCTTGAAATGAAATCAAATAGAATGAAGCAATGATGAATGAACAAATATGCTATGTTACAACTCAACAAACCCTTGAACAAAAGGTTACAATCTTGTATGTAATGGCTAGAAGGAATGTAGATCTTGACTCTTGATTATATGTTATAGATTGAATGCTAGCTTGAATGATAAGATACCTACATCACAAATGCTAGCTAAAAAACAAGCATGATGTGTGATGAATTTGACATGATGCTTGAATCTTGAATGTAGCTCCAAAATACTTGATAATCAACTCTTGAATTCTCTTGATCACAAATTTTCTATAATTCTTGAATACTTGAATTGCTAGATCTTGTTAGGAGAAATTATGTGAAATAACCTAATATTTATACTTGTTTATGCCAAATTTCCTAAAATTACAACACTACAAGCCGACATCAGATCTAGGACAATTAAATCCTGCCAAGAATTGAATTCAAAATTAGGTCCAAGCTAAGTGGGACACATATGCCAGTTGGGGTGTATGAGTTCCAGTAGGCTAAGCTTGGAAGAAAATTTTCAAGAAAGGTTAAGTTTTATGCCCCAAAACATCGGTGGGACCCATACGCCCAAGGTGGTGTATGAGTACCAAATCACTAAATTAGGGCCATACTAACCAAAAACATTAAATTATGATTGATTACTTGATATGTGTTGGGATTATCCTTGGAAAGATGCATTAAATAAGGCTTGTGGATGCAAAATAGGACCAAATAAGGCATAAATAAGCCCAATTTTAGTACCTGGAGGGCCCAAACAAGTGTGAAAATGTAGAGGGATACATTTTCCTACACTACATTTAGCCCCTACTTTAGTGAGAGGATGGACTTGCTTCCATCTCACACTAAAGTAGAAAAACTCACATCAAGAGGGGTCCAAGTGTACCAATGCTAGTGAGATAGGACGACACCGATTAAGAAGCATGATCAAGCCTGCATGATCAAGATCCTATGGAAACCCAACATAGGCACAAAAGAACACACATGAAAATAATGTAAGGAGCAAAAACAAGATACAAGCATACACTGCCAAAGACAAAGAGAAAGAAAGATAAAAACAAAAGGGGTGGATCAAGCTTCGATCATTTTTCTCACACGTTGTGGATCAGATCTAGGTTGTTTTTCCAAGAATGTTTATAAGTGGAAAATGATTTCCACAATGCAAACCAAATTCACTCTCACAAGGGCTAGTAGAACCGTAGGTCGTCCACTAGGTGAGCCCCCAACAAGACACATACACATGCGGTCGGTATGCACTCACATAGACAAGCAAGTGGCTATCAGAAATTCATGACTAAGTTTGGCTCCCATACACTAACCATACATAATCTATACCTCT
Source organism: Sequoia sempervirens (assembly GCA_007258455.2). Classification (NCBI taxonomy): domain Eukaryota; kingdom Viridiplantae; phylum Streptophyta; class Pinopsida; order Cupressales; family Cupressaceae; genus Sequoia; species Sequoia sempervirens. Next base: position 304,207 of record VDFB02167307.1, read on the forward strand.
TGATAACTTTCATAAGGCACCACACAACACGAACAACAGGAATTCATGAGGCAAGAAAAACTTCGTTTTCTTGACACCCATGAATAAACAAGATGGCACCACAAACAAGGAATGTGTGTTATGCAAGGTGGACATATAACAATTATTGTTAGTATGTGGTGACTGATCATGCTATACTGTATAGCCCATGGTATACTGTACACCCCGACCCCTATCCTTGCTGGGGTCCAAGGCCGGGTTGGGCCCCTATCCTCCTACTTTTTCGTGTGATCACCGAAAAAGGGAAAAATTAATGAAAAAAGAAAAATCTGATTTTGTAGAACCCTAAAATCTGGAAGCCTCTAAGCTTGTTAAAAAGGGGTTCGGATGGGTATTACATTATGATGAAAAATGCAATTATTTGCAATATTGTAATAGGTTTTACACTAGATAATAAAAGTATTGGATGGTTGCGGTTTGGTGGATGTAGCCTGGATTGGGTGAACCACGTTAAATTCTCTGTGTTAAGATTTATTCTGTGTGTGTGTGTGTTTTAGTTTATCTGTTTATTATTTAAATATGCATTTAATTGTTAGATATCTGTCATCTCTAACCCTAACAATTATTATAAATGCCAAATAGTGTAAGGTACATTCAAAGGATTTTTCCTTAGTTCATGTAAGGTCTTAACTTAGGGAACATTGTGCCTAATGTCTCCAAGAGAGGACCAATCGAAGAATAGAAGATTCACAACTTAGGGGATGCAGTGTGTCACATCAAGCCACTAAGAGGAATATAATATGCTAAGAAATATCATGCTCTTGAAGGACATCACACCCAATGTCACCACAAATCAAAAGACACATTGCATAAAGTAAGAAGATTGCATAGTGAAACATGAGTAAAAATATGCAAAAGAATACTGCCAATGTATGCCCCCACTTCAAAGAAATTGCTAAACACCATGTTGTGAGCAATTACTTTACAGTAGAAAATGATAAATTCTAACAAAAAGAGGACATGTGATATTATTTTGGAAAGCCCTATTCCAAGTCATATGTTTGCAAATAAAGTTGTGTCATGAAAAGGGTTTACCCCCACAATGAAATCCCAAAATCACACAAGGGATCCATAGATTCAGGGTCAGTATGTCTTTGCTACAATATTGTTATAGAGCTCAGAACTGCCATCATTCCCCAAATACTCATGGAATAGGAAGAATGACACAAAGAGAGAAAAAACAAATAAAAGCCTTTTTGGGTCAGCATGGAAGAGACCTAAATGTCTCGACGCCTTGCATCATCCCCAAAAGGAAAAAACAAGAGAAAGAAAAGATAAAGGTTTATGACATAGAGAAGAATGTAGGTACAAATAAAGGAATGTCACAAAGAGAGAGATACATCAAACAAAATAGCGTAGGGAGATCACATTACACACATGCAATCACATACATAATATGAAAAAAAAATAATGCAAAAGAATAGTAAGGCATATGTGAGTCAACCTATAGCAGGTCGTATGCATCCCAATCTTCTTCATCATATACAAAAGGTGGACAACCAGCCAAAGGAATAGCAAAAAATGTGTTACTAGGACAAGGATATCTAGTTCTTGACCCCACTGAGTGCAAGAAAAGAATGAGCTGAGGTAGGTGATGGAAAGAGATCCTTGCATTTTGAAATGATTTGCAATGAATGTAAAGCATGTAATAGTTAAAATATTGTGATCCTACAACTATTACATGGAAAGGAGCATAAGCGCATGCTATACAATCAATTGATAACAATCATCATCATCGAAGTGAAAATTACTCAATATAAATTTTAATGCACGACACTTGTCAATAAGATTCCCAAGAGTTCTATGAAATGCACAATAGTTCATGCTTTTCTTGGGTAGGCTACTTTTACTACAAGGTGGAAATCTAATCCAACCTTTCTTAACGATTTGTTCCATTTTTTGTTTAGTTTATGTTTGAGTTTGTAGCAATGGTAAATGTTTAAGTTTGCAAGGCCTTCGCTGCTTGCTAGATACACCAATTTCTTGAGTTAGATGTTGAGGAGGAGGACCTAAGACGATCTGATCATCCTTATCATTTTTATGAGGCACTAGTCTTTAGGAAGTAGGATAGTTATGTCAAGAGGAGGATCTTGATATCCTAACCCTTTAGTATCATCAATTGGTATTTGCTCTAAGAGTTGATCAAATATTTTGTGTTCATTTGTTGTATCACATCCTTGTTTACTTAAGATTTTGAATGCTTTCCCATATGTCTCTTCTAGGTTGATGGGAGTGTTTTTCACTTTGTTAAGATAGGATGGTCAAATTTTTTCTTGGTTAGAGGAAATAGATTCACCTATTTTTGGGAAATTAGGCTCAACTTTTGTTTCAATTTCAAGATGTAAAAGACCAAACATCTCAAGATTTGTTGGTTGTTTCATAGAAGGATAAAAGGATGCATTAGTCTCTAGGTTGTTAAGGCAATCATTTATAAACTTGTTCATGTTGTCATCATCTTCTCCAATGATTTCAACATCACGAGGAGGACATGCACTAGGAATTGAGTGAGCATGAGTGAGTTCAATTTCATTAGGATCATTTCTAAAGGCACAACTAGACACATCCACTACTGACTTCAAGGACATCCAAAGCTTACCAAAGCACATATCCATGATGAAATGCAATACAATAACCTAGAATGAAATGTGTAAATGCAAAGCAATGCAAGAACTGAACCGAGTTAAGCTATATGCAATGAAATGAATGAAACAAAAACACGGTAAACTGAAACATAGATCTAACAACAACAAACAAAAGCACACAAATAGGGTTTTTAAAGTTGTAAAATGTAGTTTTAGAAATAACAGAACTATATCGCCCAGAGGGACGTATGAGTCCCATTTAGGGTTTTTCAAGGGTTCAAATGCTGGAAAATAGTCCACACATAATACCCAAAAATCAGGTAAAACCACCTATATTGGGACTAAATTTCCCAGAGGGGCGTATGAGACCCAGATTAGGGGTTTGACACTAATTCCAACAGAGTGAATGTTACTTTTTCTAGTTTGAATGATGTTTAAACTATGTGCAATTACAGATTTCAAATAAAATTTAATGATGCAAGATACAAAAATGCAACCTATATGCACTTTCACTAATGCCAAATTTAGAAACCCTAGATTCCAATTAACTAATGCAAGACCTAATGCAAAGTTAATGTAAGCTAGATCTAGGAATATGATGCAATCCAAATCAGAAATAACATGTCTAAAGGCTAGGTTCACCAAAATGAAATGAGGGAAAATATGGGTTCCATGTTTTAGGAGATGGAATACAAAAGAGGGTTTATGACCTTCTTCCTATTTCCTTATATTTCATTCAAGGAAACCTTAGAGATCTCAATTTAGGGATGGAATTAGGGAAAGAGATCTGCAATAAGGTATCCTAGGGGTGTGATTAAAGACAAAAGGGGGTTCACCACCAAGCAAAGGCTTGGAAAGAAGAACATGCAAATGATATGCAAACCTAACTATAAGCGAGAAAAGGAGAAAAAACCAATGGGAGAAAAATCCTCTCCAAAAGAGAGAAATATAAGCAAAGGACTGAAGAATCCTCCAAAACAAAGTGAAGGATGAAGAAGCATCCAACCAAGAATTGTCCCAACAGATAGGAAAAAAGGATGAACATGAAGAATACCACTGAAGCATGAAGAAGTTGTAAGAGTTGAAGATATTAGCTCAACGCCCAAGACCACTTGCAAAATCAATCAAAACTTTCTACAAGAGGATATGCAAGAAAATGAGCTTGTTTGATATTAAGACCTATCAAATGATGAGGTATGAAGTATATTACAAATGAGTACAATGACCTTCCTTATATAGGCAAGGTTGAAATTTAGTAATAAACATGATGTTGAAAAATGTCATAATCCGATGACATGAGACAACCAACAAACTAATCACCTAGGAAATAATGCATTAGCTAGATAAGATTCATTCTAGAAAAGCCAACTAAGACTTCTAGAAAGAATCTTATGTCCTAAGTAAACTTATGTAAGTGTAATTAAATAATTAATTACACCAACACCCCACCATAAGTGCAACTTAGGGAGAATATTATTATGCAAATGATGCAAAGATGCAAAGATGGGTCTCGGCTACTAGGCCATGTTAGGTATGCATGTACAAATGCAAAAAGAAATCTCTCGCAACTGGAGAAAAGGAGAAAACCTAGTGGGATAAAAATCCTCTCCAAAAGAGAAAAGAAACAAAAGAAACAAATCGTGTGAGGAAGGATGGAGGACTCCATGATACCCCCCAAGTACACCATCCATCACATATATATATATATTAAAAAATCCCCCCCATAGGAGGGAAAGAAAGAGACTATGTACCCCCCCACAATGTGTAATCTCCTGCAAAAATGGTAAGTGCCTGAAGACAAAACATGATCCAATGTCGACAAACAAATTGTCTCCCTTTCGAAAGAAACAAAATCATATACAAATGCAAGTATGCTTCCCATTCCAAATAGGAATTAAAGGAAATAAGCATGAATAGATATGATGATGTTGTCTCTGAAAATAGATCATGTGTCTCCTTTGCCACTGAAGATGAAGATGCCAAAATCAAATTAGGTTCATGCCCAATCAATGAAGAAGGTGACAAATCAAGACTACGTGGAGACTGATGTTGAATAATATCAAAAGACCATGTTGTTTTGACAACAGTTGTGCAATGGTTTTCATCAAATAGGAGAGATAACCCCTCAAATGTATCCTCCAAATCTAAAATGTGAGACTCCACAAAAAAGGATGCAATGTTTGATAGATAGGAATCCCAATAAGGAAGACAATCAGATACTTGTTGTGATGAATCACTGGAATTTTTCAATGAATCACCAACATTAGATGAATGGTCCTGCTGAACAGGAATGATGGAAGCCTCAATCAATGAATTTTCACAAGGAATCACTGAAGGTGAAGCTACATCAACTGTCTCTGATGGAGAAGGAGCATATGAAGAACCCTTTTCAACCTCTTTGGAAGATTCAAAGCACTCCAAGCAATCAAAATCCTAAATAGTATCATCATAGGGTATCTTGTCTGAAGAATGAAGAGGCACGTGACATTCTGAAATTGAATCATTGGGGAATGGTGCAGTATCAGGATCTCCATATATCTCCCAAATCTTAGTCCAAAGAGTATGAGGACAATCATGATGATCAATACCTTTCAAAATATCATCATCAACATGCATTGAAATGACCCCTAAAACATTATATCTGTTGTGACTCCATACAAATTTTTGAATACCTTGACCTACACGGGGAACAATACCATACAAATGTGGAAAAAATTCAAGAGATTGGAGATGATCTATGATTCCATCTCTCCATTGTTTATAGTTTCCCTTTTCCAACATAATCAGAGTAGGATAATATGCAAACCCCATAATGAACTATGATAAATCTCCAAGATTACAAAGGCATTGACCTTTAATATGAATTAGAAACTCCCAAATATGATATATATTGCAAATGAAGTCTTCCCAAATTGATAGAACCTCTCCAAGACTCGGGATGTCCAAGTAAATAGTCAAAATGAAAAATATGCAAAATAATAAATAAATAAATAATACCTGGTGTTGAATCTAAAAAATGTGCATGGACACAATGATAAAGCTCTTGAATAGCTTCCAAACGCAACTTGAATCACTGAAATCAAAGAAACTAGTTGAAATTTATGAGCTCAAAGGTCGAAATGGGAAATCTGACTTCAAATGGATGTAATTTGTACCTAAATAAAAATTTGGAAAAAAATCCTCCACCACTGCGAAGTATGTGGAATCAGCTTTCCGACGATATCTTGTTTGCAAATTTTTGACACCGTGGCAGAAATTTATTGCAAAATGAAAAAAATAGTTATTTTAGGCAATTTCAGGGTACCCTAGGCTAAATAGGCACAAACTTTGAAGGATAAAATGGTGCAAAGCATAAGCACCCGATTCCTCCATATGACCACAGGTGAATAAAAAAAAAATCCCGCCGTCGGGCGGGCTAGTTGGAGGTGGTTCAATGGGCGGTGCCACCCCCTAGCGGATCCCCTTGCAGAATAGCCTGTGGGCTTTACTATGACCGGGGCAGAAGGAAGAGGGGGCGTGGGATGGAAGATTCGGTGAGCAGTGGCCAAAGAAAGATTGGCCAGTGGTAAGGGAGATAGCGGCGGTAGATTTGACTAGCCAAGTGGGCCGACAGACGCCCACATTTTTTTTTAAATAAATCCCCAATAATATATAAAAGCCCAATTATATTTAATCCCCACAATTTATAAAAGCCTTATAATATATTTAAAAAGCCTGATGAAATATAATGCAGAACATATAAAATTAAAATAATTTTTTATTCTGCACAATCGTACCCTATACCTAGCGGGTCGTACAACCTACCAACTAAAAAAAATTGCCTCATGAACAACCGATGCAGAATATAGGGCATGTTATATATCAATTTTCATCTCTTGGGCCTCCTGGAAATGATGAGGTTCGATCTGCTTGAAAATGCACTAGAAACTCTGCAACTCCTAGATCTTGCAAATCTTCAAACCTCCACAACTTTGGCTAGGAATGTCAGATTTAGGCAAAAAAAAAAGTCAATTTTGACTTTCTCAGCTGCCCTAAACTCAAGTCTGAGCTTAGATTTCCTCCAAAACGATCCAAAAGTGACTTGCAATGAAATCCCACCTATGAAGAGACAACCTCAAATCTAGATCTCTCACTAGCAATAGCTCCACCCTCAAATATGAGAAGGGTTTTCCAAGATGTAGCTCTGATACCATGTAAAAGCTGAAGATATTAGCTCAACACCCAAGACCACTTGCAAAATCAATCAAAACCTTCTCAAGAGGATATGCAATAAAATGAGCTTGTTTGATATTAAGACCTATCAAATGATGAGGTATGAAGTATATTACAAATGAGTACAATGACCTTCCTTATATAGGCAAGGTTGAAATGTAGTAATAAACATGATGTTGACAAATGTCATAATCCTATGACATGAGACAACCAACAAACTAATCGCCTAGGAAATGATGCATTATCTAGATAAGATAAGTTCTAGAAAAGCCAACTAAGACTTCTAGAAAGAATCTTATGTCCTGAGTAAACTTATGTAATTGTAATTAAATAATTAATTACACCAATAGAAGCTGCAAACACTATCGAAGAATGACTGCTATAGTGCCGAAAGAAGAACCTCTGCTGAAATGGATGATGATTAGGATCAAGAAGATAAGAATCTACATGAGTGCCCACAACAACACTACTCGAATTAGATGGAAAACAAAGGAAAACACCTAGAACTTGAAGATACAGATGGAACAAGTACCAAAATTCTAGAGAACATTGATCAAATGAAAATGGAAGGTCACCTCTAGAAATAGGAATGCAAGAGTTTCCACATGGTAAATGCTCCATCTCATCGAAATGCAACCACTACATTTGTCTAGTACATAGGAACAAATACTATATATGTAGCTCACTCCAACACGAAACCAAGGAAGCATTAGCACCAATAGTAGAAACCCCCCATAATGTTGACAAGGGAGAGCCATGATAGGTCCACTGAAACTATGTGCCAGAAAGAAGTGCATGAAGAAGAATCAAGAACATCTGAATGTGCAAACATGAAAGTACCTGCAAATATAAAGGGTGTGCAAACAAGGCACACACACATGAGGCAAGAATCAATGTGATTCACTACTATCGTGGAAGGGACACTCATTTGACAAAGGTGTGATGGAAAACAAAGGAAAAACATCAAACCCTCTATGGCACTTTATATCATAGTCCAAGTATAATAAGGCACAAGATGATGTGCAAAATCCCAAAAAGTACAATTACAATGCCAAGGAACTTTATTTCAATACATTTACATAATAAAAAGTGCTTACAATGGAAACCCATAATGTCCAAAAAGGACTACATGCTGAAAATACAATTCTCTGACAGAAAAAGAGGAAACTAGTAGCACCATGACAAAGTACATGAAAAATCATGCAAATTCAAAAAACATCTGCCAATGCAGGTACAATTTGCATTATTTGTAAAAAAATATATTGCAAAAAAATGATTTATTTCACTATTTTGTTTTAAAGTTAAAAAGTAGGAAAAAACTAGCGATACCCTTAGGGTACCCTGGTGCATTAAAAAAAATTTAATATAAATTTTTAAAGAAAAACCTACAATCCTTTTAAAAAGGGTTTTTAAAAAAATATTATTTAATGTTTTTTTTTGAAATTTTTTTGAAGGTAAATAATAATATTTTTTTGAATAATTTTACCTCAATCCATGTGTTGGGGAGGCCATATGACTTCCCTAGCAAATTTTTTCCTTAGATGCTCCTAACATAGATTTTGGTAATTCGACAGGCAATCTTAAAGTTTTTGGGCCTTCTGAGCACAATGACAATGTTTGGTTTGGCTCAAAATGCACCAAAATACAACTACCATCTAGATTTGGAAAAAAAAATGCTTCAAATCCTCACAGATCTGACCTCAGGAGTCCAAATCAAGCCAAGAAAAAGTCAAATCTGACTTTCTCGAGAGCTCTAAATCCAATGGAAAACTCTGTTTTGGTCCAGGATGCACTAAATGATAGCTCAAGGCACGCAATATCTCAAGAAGAGGAGAGGGGATTAGAGGTTTAGAGCTCTGATACCATGTTGAAGTTGGAAAATATTAACTCCACAACTCCCAAGGATCACCTGCAATCAAACACATGTCACCGAAAGAGAGAATAGCAAAGCTATGGAGGCCAAAAGCTATTGATCCAAAAAAGCACGAATCATTATGAATGTGGATCTTCTAATGATTATACAATAGAGAGTCCTTATAAAAGGATAATAAACCTAGAAACCCTAGGTCAAGATAAAATAAGATCATGACATGTGTCCTTGTCCTATGACATGAGACATAAAAAGAACATGACCTAAGTAAGCTTAAGTAATTAGAGGAAAAGAACCTAATAATTAATTAAATAATTAATTAGGAAATACCTTTTACTCTAACAACAAGCCCATACTTAAACCTACCTTTTTCACTTTTCACTCATTAGCTCATTAGGTCATTAGGCATCTAGATTTTTCTTGTGTAGGATTAGCTCTTAATCTCCAATGTAGATTTTAGGTATCATGAGAAGACTAAAGACACAAAATATCATATTTTGAAGATATGGGATCTCTTTTTTACTAATAAGTATTATTTTCTTTGTAGTGTCCCTCTCTATTTCTACACCTTGTTAACTTTGGTTTTCCCTCATCCTTAATCATAGAATTCCTTGCCCAATTCTTAAAAATATAAAACCTTAATCTCCCTTAAACTCATGTGTGTTTTGCATACTCTCTCCCTCTTGTATTGTCCCTTTATGATCATCCTATCATCTCTCTTGTCCATCCAACACTTAAACCTACCACCTTTGTCTTAGATTCTCCATAGGGTTTACATTTATACATTTGCATACACCATCATCAATTTCACTTAGGTTTAAACAAAGAGACTCTCCTTTTCCTATTGTTCTTTTTTGGATCAAGTTGGCATATACCCATGTGGGGACTAACTAAGGAAATATCCCTACAAAACTAACCATTTTTCATGTCTATAGTTTATATTTGATATATTGCACAATCAAGAGGTTACATAAATAGTTTGCAAGTGGGAACAACTATAAGTGAAGACAAAGCTTCAACAAATTTTGATACAAAGCCATGTGTGCACTTTATGACCACCATCCCCTTAGTGCAATTGACCATATTACTTTTCTAGAATACACATCTTAAAGGTTATATATTTTCACCATATAAAATTATAGTTTTCTATAGCCTAGATCAAGTCTCAAATTTTTGGTTTGCCATGTGCATGTTTTCCGTTTTAATTTCCTAGTGTATTTACATTTCAATTCTCCATTTCCCAATCATTTGTTTGATCAATTTAGATTAGAATAGACTTATTTATTGTAGATCCATAGTTTATTGATTAGTTAAAGCTTAATTAAACACTCACTTAAAAATATTGTAGTGCTTATGTTTGTTTACTTTGTTAAAATTATAACACTTCTTTTTTCCCCTATTTTTCATAAGTTCAATCCCATGTGGTAGATTAGTTTCACAAGTGTGTACTTGAATTGGAGAAAAACATCATTATTTTGTAAATTGTGAGACAATCATCTAAGTAATCCCTAAGATTCTACACTGTGACAAACATTTAGAAGCATCACCAACACTATTTTCCCATATTTAAAATCCAACTAAATATTACATTTAAATTCATTTAATTTTTACACTAAAACTTGTTTATATAAATTAATTAGTCGATAGGCTTCCCCTTGGACTTGCAAGTCCAAAATTGATCATTAAACCTGTCTCACGCCTAAAAACAAGATTTACTCACCATTAAACAACTGTTGAGTTGCCAGAAAACAAGTTTCACCTATTGTAAATCAGCTACCATTTAATAGTAAAATCCTCCAAAATATTATGTAAAATCCTCAAAAATCTCACTTATCATGTAAAAGCCACATACATATTGATTTTCCAACTAGATGAGAACATTCTATTTTCATTCAGAGTGTGTTTTTTTTCAATTTGATGACAACTTTCCTTTTAAATTTGCATTGCTTTATGTTTTAAACTTGATGCAAATATTTCAAAAAACAAATAATACCCAAGCATATACATTTTATGTAAGTTATTTATTCTTATAGGCTCAAAGAGGGGAAATGATATGCGTGTGTAGACATAAAAATAATAACAATATTTTGATTTTTCTCATAGGTATTTTTCTCCCGTTAGTTTTTTCTCCTTTTCTCCAGTTTTGAGAGATCTTTTCTTTGCACATGGGTATTGTTATCAATAGTTTTGCACCCCATAATATTCAAACCTATGAAACATGGAAACCTCTTTCAGATGTGGGTGATCTTACGCGAAAGAGGAATCTCCAGAGTGAGTTGGTTCTCTGAATGATGAATTCTATTCTAAAACAGCTTCTGAGGAAAGGGATGAAGAATAACTGAACATAAAACCTATTTCTAAAAAGATGATTCACCAAACTTATAAGAATTCAGACCTAACCACTCATAACCACTTCTTTATTGCAGTAATCCTCACAATCTCATTGGCACATATCCCATCAGTGATTTGCATGAAGATCTGGAAGTCAAATACAACATGCAACCTGAAACATATAATTCTGAAACACAACCTATAACAGCAAGACATAAAAGGATTCCAATTTGAAAACACAAGTATATCAGATTGCTATTACAAAATTCGAAAACAGAAAATAAGAAGGAGAAATCTGCTGCTCTATTAAAACTGGAAGAGTGTCAATCTGACAAAACTGAGTATCAAAAAGTTTACAAGCTTCCCAAAATGAGTAAGGGCAAGAAACTGATCTGAACTACTGAGAATGGAGAGTTGAAAGACTAAATCTATCAAAACTCTCAAGGAAACCCTAATCCGAGCTCAGAAAAAGCTCAAGGAAAAAAGGCCTCAAACAAACTCAAAAACTGCTTTAAAGCAGAAAAAAGCACAAAGCTTTTATGATTACACTGTCAAGCCTCTAAAAATAGGCAAATCTGCTTTAAAAGTTCAAAAAACACCTTATCTCTCCAAGATAAGTCTGGAATTCAACCAAGAAGAAAAATCAGTCAAAGATCTGCTAAAAAAAGCAAGAAAACATAAAGCAATTTATAAAACATCGCTTTAATGCTTCTGCTTTACAAGATGCAGATTTTTTTAATTTTGTCTATTTTTGCAACCCAAAGATTAGAAATCTTTTGCAAAAATAAAACTACTTATTTCTCCAAAATATCATTATGATTTTCTCAAAAATCATAAAAATACATATTTCATAATCTTCCTTTTAACTCCATCATTGATTTCTTAAAAAATCAATTAAAAATTAAAACCCTCAAATAATCAACCCTAAGTCATAGGGTATTCACAAATGTTATCTCATTGTCTTCACATAAAACAATAACATGACTTACACCTAAGTCTCAATTCATTTTTAAGGCATAAGATAATCTAGCTCAAACCCTAAAGTCCCTAAACACCACCCTAGGCATAAGAAATTCGGCCTAACATATCATTGATTTAGACTTAGGCTCAAATAAATCATAAGGAAACACTATGGGTTCGGCCACCATTTGATATTTGACATGTGCATTTGAATGAACATTCTAGAAAGTTCATAATGCTTCGAATTAGGGATTGAACTCGTAACGCTTTGAGATGAGCAAAAGCATTTTAAAAAGTTCATTTCGCTTTAAAAGGTTTACAAGTAAATAATGCCATTATTAAGAGTTGCCAAAGTAAACTCTATGCAAAAGAGTTAATAAAATTTCATTTCATGTAAATAAATAACATTGTATTTCATCATGTTTAAACACATGGCCAAAGTATATCAGTGCATGTTCATATATATATTCATCCATGCTCAAAAGAGATCAATAAACTAATAAATAATTATTCACATTCAAGTGAGATCAATAACTTCAATAAATACATTTGCATCAATGTTACATTAAAATCTTAATAGCACATCTATTTCAATGTTGCAGTAACAAGTGTCAAATACAATTACATTTTACAATGGGCTTTACAAGCCATTCTAGTAGGATACACAAGTACATCAATAGTAAAATAAAAACTCTGATCCTCCAACCGCCATGACACCATCAGTCTTCTTGCGAGCTGGGCCAAGAGTGTGATTAAGGTGCCTTTTCCGCCCAACCACGAAGTACATGACTTCCCCGGGTTCCTTCCTAACTCGAAGAAATCCCCGGCCCTGCATAAGGAGCCTAGCAACCTGACACAGTAAAATAGGAGGGAACTCTCGATGCATGCCTGGTGCCTATATGCATTTCTAACATGCGAAAACATATTTCTTGCAACAGGAGGTGGCAAAGACCAAAATACATAGGTATTAATATCCTCATGTTTTACTGTCGCACACAGAAAAAAAAAAACAGATTGCATGGTTCAAAGTAGGTGTTAAGCACCCCAAAGAGGGATTGGAGACCTCGCCTCTCCCATAGGGAGGGCGCGGGCTGTGAGGAGGCCGTGCCCTCTCCACAGGTTGCGGCCTGTGGAGGGCGCGAGCCTCCCCACAGCATCGTCCCTTCCCTTGGGACGGGGCTGGGGATTAATCCCCACACAAAATCTAATGCCAGAAACAAGAATTCGCCCAGCTAAGACATGAGTATGGATTCATTCAAATAATTCCGAAATAAAAACAGGAAGAGATATATACACGAGATTTATATATATATATATATGTATGCACAGAAATACAAATTCTTGTATATATATATATTTATATATATATTTTCATATGTTATCTTTTCTCTCACAATTTTCTGTACAAAAGAATAGCAAATGAGGGCAGTTTCATGAAATATAGATTGCAAAAGAATATAACCCTACTCTGGAAGAAAGCAATTGTGCATTTGCTTGCAATGCAAACTAAAGAAGGAAAGTATTCCCTTATTTAAAGACACAGTTAGAAACAATTCCACATCCACTTGAATTCAATTCTTCAGAAGTTTTTCTGCAACTCTACAAGTAATAGAAA